>JAKUCV010001753.1:41405-191425 GCA_028386065.3 Turnera subulata | reverse complement strand
CCATAGTTTGCATCTGTGTTGCATACAGTGTTTATGTGAGTTTCATAAGTCTTCCGCTGTGCATGTTTTCACTATTATTGGGCCATTGGGCCGGGATTTATTATTTATGTTGTTTTACTATTTTGGGCCGTTGGGCCGAGTTATTGTAGTTCACACTGTATGCTTGGGCTATCTTGGTTGGGTTGTCACAGTTCCGGCTTGTGTTTACTGTGTACGGTAAATACGGGTCGGGGCGTTTCAATTAGTTTTAAGAATTTTATTTCCTAGATTTCTATTCATTTTTTTACATAATATTAGCACTTAATATTTTATATTTTATATTTTAGTATTAGATTTCTAAGTTCAAAATTTTAAAAAATATACCACTTAATATTTTATACGGCCAGTACCGGCAATTGGAAAAAGAGGACCTCACTTAATATTTTATATGGTCATTAGTTTCAATTCCTTTTTTTTTTTCAGATTGGTTGAGCAGCAAGTTTAATGCGTATACTGTTAAAATAATTTTAAACCATACATAATATAAAAAAATTAAAAATTTATAAAGAAAATATATTTTTTAAAAAAAATACTAACCAAGCCCGTGGAATCCACGGGTAGTGAACTAGTATAACTAATACGTGTTCTGAAATGAGATAAATAAGGAAAAATTATTCCCACAATAAGAGGGAACCCTTGATTGGTTATACTGTACCACCAGGTGGGTAAGACATCCGGTACAACTTGAGTAATATAGTTTTTACAATCTAACTAGCTCACTACCCGTGGGTTTCACGGGCTTGTATATTAATTAATTTTTATAAAATTATTGAACATATTAACAATTATTTTTAGGCATTTGTTATCTTATATACTCAAATAAATTGGAAAAAATATACAGTTTTCTCTAATAAAAATACCAAAAAATAGAAAAAGAAACTAAAATAATTAAATAATAATAATAATAATAATAAACAAAAGAGAGTAATTTTTAAAAATAAAAATCAGGAAAGCAAATAAAAAAATTATTACAATGCAGAATATAAAATCCAGATTAATAAGGAAATCGAAAGCATTAATATTTATTTTCCTGCAAAAAAAAGATTAAAATATATTTAAGAAATTAACATACATAATTGTATTTGATAGAAAGTATAGAAAAAAAAAACAAAATGCTTAATTTAGAGAAACAAAATAACTGTTAATATTATAATAATATTCGTACCTACTGCAAGTTTAAACAAAATAGAGAAGAAATAAGAGAGGATGAATGATATAGAAATAGTATCACACAAATATACAGTGACAAAAATCAAACAAAACAAAGGAGGAATAAGAGAGGATGAATGATATAAAAATTGAGGAGGGATAAGAGAGGATGAATGATATAGAAACTGTATCACAGATACAGTGACACAAAGTAAGCTGCATCACAGTGTATTTATATTAGTTCTGTGAGAATAAACAAAAATCAAATAAAGAAAAAAATGATAACAAAAATCTTATAAAATAAAAAATCCATTATGTTTCTTAGTGTAACAGTCCGGGTAAAAATTTGGATTTTTACCGGGACTGTTAAAGTTGTTATACAGTGATTTACCGAACGAATTAATCTTGGGTAATTAATTCAAGGTAAACCGAGCGTCGTTTTTCGTAACCGAGTCTTTTCCCGCGCTCGAGATTTTTCCGTGGATTTTTCGGGCCTAAGTCGGTATTTTTCGGGTCCCGGAATTTTCGAAAAAATCACACCGGAAAATAATTAAATGGGTGTATCAGTTACTTTCTGGTCCGGTCGGGACACGACTGCGTGATTAGTCACGCAGCCGCCTCTTGCCTGTGCAGCCCGTGAATTTTTGCCTGCCATCATCACCACTTTCCTTTCGTTTCTCCTGCCTACAACCCGTTATTTTCCCCTGCACACATCATCCTCACCATCAATCCCTGCAAATAATTCTGCCAATTTTCGTTCCTTCCTCTGCACCCCTAAACCAGAAAAAAAATAATAAAAAAAAAACAGAAACAATACACATACACCCAACCGACCGACCGCCTGCAGAACACCGCCGCCACCGAGCCAACGCCGCCATCTCCCTACCACTCCCTGCTCGCTCGCCTCACCACCGCGCAGAGGAGACGAGACCAAAGCGTGCCGCCCGAGCCCCGTCGTCTCTCCGTGTCGTCTCTTTCGCTCGCAGCCACTGGAAGTCGCAGACGCCGTTCCTACAAACTGCAGCCGCCGCCGGACGTGACACGACCACCGCACGCATCACCAGCCGACATCTCCACCACGACCAGTAGCCAGCCAGCACCATCGACGACGAGCAGCACCGGATCGAAGCAAGACATCCGAAGAAGTTCTTTGTCCTTGACGCCGCCTCGTTCGAGCTGTGACCGTCGCCGTCCTCCTTCGCGCCGAGACTCGCCTCACACCTGCAACCGTCGCCAGCCCAAACCGAAACTAAATAATATATATATATCAAAACTGTATTTGGCTGGAAAATTTATTTGCAAACGTAATTATAATTTTTCTGGAAATAATAGGAACAACGAAATACTTATAACATGGGTATAAGCTAGTACTTAGATATCACATAATTATTTTAAGGGAAGTAGGCAATAATTTTGGAAAAGGAATATGTGTTACGACAAATAATTTAAAAAAATATTTCGGAAATGGTATTATCAAAGTATTATACAGAAGATATATATATATACGATATAATTAATTTGTGGAGAAAGGAAATAAAATAAATAATAGTGTACGAGAGTATTAACCGCGTATGGACAACAAAATAGTAATCACATGCATATCATAATTATTGTGCATTTGTGTGACTTTATATTGTTATTAATTATATATAGGATTTGATAACGTGAACGAGCCCGTGGAACCGGAACCAGAAGAAGAGCTTCCAAAGGAATTTATCGGCTAAGGTGAGGTTAAGTAAATATTTATATACATCCCGTGATATCAAGTTGTTGTTTGTTTGCTATATGTGACCTTTGCTGGTATGAAACTTTGTGGCTGTGTATGGTTGTTGTGTGATGAATTAAGTTGATAATTGTTGCCGTTGATGTTGTCGAAATTATTGTTGCTGTTGATATTATTGATGATGTTGGAATTGTGGATATAAGTAAGACTATTGCTGTTGTTGACTGTAGAATTGTGTGAGTTGAGTACCGGGAGTACTATTATGTGATGACAGTTTGGTATTGATTATTATCCAGACGAGCGGAGAGGCTGCGAGCCTGCTCGGGATAATGAGGTAATGGTCGGATGATAGAAATGTAGTAACTAGTCGAGGGAAAAGGAAATAATAAAATTGAATACACTTAGACATCTAGTAAGTCACAGTTAAATGTTGGAACAACCAGATGGTAGTCTTTTATTTTATGGTGCTGGGGGAGAGTGTGCTTGGGGTCAGCTCCCTGTCTGTACCAATTATTATTTAGGTGCTGGGGGAGAGTGTGCTTGGGGTCTGCTCCCTGTCTGTGCCAGTTATACGTGGAGGTACCAGGGCGGGGTCCACGGGCTAGCTAGCTTGACTACCAGGCGACGGCCATCATTTAACTTGTGATAGGGGCCCTGATAGTAAAATTAGAATAACGTGTCTAGAATCACATGTGTGTTATTAAGGGTTCGTGAGAACCTTTGTTAATTGTTGGTGATGTGACTTGGAAATTTACGGTTGTTAGTATATGTATATTTGCTTATGGGTTTTACCCGGTGGGCACTTCGGACTCACCCCTCACCTGCGGGCTTTCATCCCGAAGGATTAGTTATTTGTGGTTCAGGTATGAAGCATTCCAGACAGGCTGCAGCGTTATCGCTTGGACAGGACTCGGATCCATTAGTTGCATCATGGGTTGCATACAGTGTCTTTGTGAGTTGTTAAGTCTTCCGTTGTGCTGTGTATTACTAATATTGGGCCATTGGGCCGGTTGTGTTATTGTTGGTGTTTCCGGGATTTGGGTGACATGTTTTGATGTTGGGCCGATGGGCCAGGTTTCTGATGTTTATGTCGTGACTTTGGGTCGTTGGGCCAGTTTCCTGGATTTGCTCATTGATATTATTCTTGGGCCGTTGGGCTGTGTTACTTGTTATATTTACTGTCGTTACAGTTTCGGCACGTGTTTACTGTGTACGGTAAATACGGGTCGGGGCGTTTCACTTAGCCTGTTTTTGTTTTCTGTTTTGAGTTTGTTCTTTTGATCTAAAAATTTTTGTTAGGGTTCGCCTTAACAAAAATCTTATCAGTTTTAGTGATAACAGTTTAATAGATTTTCTGATAAGACTATAATTCTTATCAGGATTTTTTTTAAAGGATAATATGAAGCTTTTCTAATCAAATAAATAACTTTATTAATTATTATCAGTATTGTGTTTTAGTTTATCACCTTTACTGATAAGAATATAATTACTATCAAGATTATTTTTTTGGAATAATTATATTTGTCATTATGGCCAATCAAACTACACCTACAACCTCCACATGGCAATAAAGGAAGAGCCCAGAGCCTCCATATGGCAATAAAGCAAGACCCCAAAAATCCTATGTGTCAAAATCTGGTGAGGGATACAGCTTTAAATATATATAATAGATTTGTATTAGGATAGTTACTTGTGAAATTAAAAAAAAAAGAAAATAAGGAAAAGGTAAGATAAAGATAAAGAAGTTAAGATCATCAATTCCTTAATTATAGATGAAAATTTAAGGTGATCGTCTATATAAACAACCTAGAAAAAAATTTATTTTAGGAAAAAACAACTAGCAAACAAACGAGGCGAGGCAGCACGGGACAAATATCCAAAGAGCTGTTAAATCACTTTATTGAAAGATCTTGCGTGTCTCTACAGCTGCCATTATATTAGTTTCAAAGGAAATAAATTGCTAGTGTACCGCAAGGTTTACGTATTCATGAAGTTGAGAAATTTGCTAGGATATGGTTTCGTTATCATATAGATACCGCAACACGAAATGGACAAATGGATTGGAGACCGCTAAATTGACCCCTCGTACCGTAATTGTAATTTGTATGCCAATGGAAGGAGTCTTTCTGTAATTGTAATTTGTATGCCAATGGAACGGGTCTTCAGAATCAAAAGACTGGATGGTATCACTAACATGGGTTGGTTGAAGTAGTAAGCAACTTGGTTCCATTTAAATTATATTTTGGGTTCAAATCTTCGTATATGCAAAAAATCGATATTGAGACTCACCCACCATAATTAGGTATACGATTCAAGTCAAATCCGAATTAATCGAGACAAAGTTCCGGATACCAGATGGGGAAAAAAAAAAAAAAAGACTACATGGTCTCACAAGCGAAAAAACAATTACATGCCCACGGAACTCTACGTGAATTTCCAATGTAATTCTTTGAACAAATGAAAATCAAAGTTGGATGAGTTAGGAAAAAAAAAAAAAGTAGACATTGGACTAAAGATGGGTATTTCTTCCTTCCCTTGGAATCAAAACCAAACCTAGGTAGACTTTAATTCATTCACCTAGAATTAACGCGTTCTTACTGATTAACGAGAATTTTTTGTTACTTAGCAATTATAATTTAGTGAACCACTAAATAATAACTCAAATGGTATTACAACCATGTTCCACCCGTGTAATATTTTGACGGACCTGACGCCCCAAGGTAACATCTGCTAATAGCCTATTCTAATTTTTTATTTTCTTATATGGATGCCGAATTGCCGATTGCCATTACTATATATGTTATGACCCGTCTAAAAGAGATATATTGTTTTAAAAATGTGAAATAAACAAACAGAAACCAGAGCTAGCTAGGTTTTTTTTTTTTGTCAAGACATATATATCATAACCAGAGCTAGCTAGGTTGCTATTACGATCTACACGAAACGCATGCCAAAAGGCCCAAACCTTTGTCTTTATTCACTACTCATATGCCACAATGTTTCCATGACATGGCCAAACTAAACCTATGACAAAGACAGGGAGGTTGATTCCAAAATTGTAGCAAATGCATTATGAAGCGCTCTTCCGGAGGTAGACAGGACTATAAATGGCCATTAAATCTTATTTTGGCTTCCCTTTTTGTATCCTCTTCTTGTCTAGGTATATCCAGGACAGGAGAAGCAACGGTAGTAAAATCGGGTCTCTGCTTCTTGACAAAAATGCCTTCCTCTTTGAATAAATGCCCCGTTTCAAGCAAGAGTTGTCAAATTTATGTTATCATACTTATGATCCATTCTTCTCCAATTAATGAGGGGTCCTCTGTCCTCTCCTCTCACGGTACTTTGCTGGTTAACCTAAAGTTTGGTTCAATGGCGGACTAAAACATGTATTCGAACCAAAGATCCGAAACTAAATTACCAAACACATATAAGTACCAAATTTTGTTTCATTCGGTTTGCTGTGCACAAATTTTGTTTAGACTAAACGAAAAATAGAGAACAAAAAACTACTGGGAATTTAGTGGCAATTAAGATGATTTTGCCTAACAAGATCCTTCTTGGCTCCTCATATCCTGCCAATTTTTATTTTTTTTTGAGAAAATGAGCATTCTTCATTCATATAAACAGATCTAAAGATCTGAAATTACATAGCTGAAGATCTAATATAGCAAAAACATAAGAAAAATCCAACAAAAGAATTCTTCTTAATCTACTACATAAAAATACACAACGTGATTTATCTCCTCCAATAGAGGATTTACAAAGACACACCACTCGCGACTCTACTCTCGCGAGCATCAGATCCAGATCCAGTAGGGTACGTGCAGCAACTACCATGCCAGCAGGTAAATTTAAGACATACCTGTGGGGGAAAATATCCCTTTGTTGGTAAATTTTTGTAGCAGATATAGAATCGTTCTTCAAATTGAATCTTCCTCCATGAACTTTGGCTCCCATAGACTTATTTTAAACACCAAAAAAAGTGAGAAAACTCCAAAGGAGAGAAAACAACTCACAAAAAGTGGGAGTAAACCAACAAAACCAAAAACAAAAACAAAAACAAACTAGTTGAAAGAAATTTTGGTGGGGGCTCACCGCCGGAAGAAAGTCGGCGGCAGCCCCAAATTGTAGATCATATCCTGCCAAATTAATTCACACTATTAATCTAATTAAATTAATGCAATTTTTTATATTAAAAAGATTAGTGAAAGTAGACTAAAAACATTTCGACTCAATTCCACTAATTGATTACATATACATAACAATATTGTTTCAAAAAGCAACCACTATATTTGCCTTTCAAACATATGAAGCATATGCCATGAGCCAATAAAGAAAAAGCGAAAAATTGAGAGGAGAAGTATAAAATGAGCAAATCAACACAGAAATGACGGGAATGTTTCACTTCTTACCTTTACAAAGAGAGATAATATCTAAATGTGCCATGTCGCAGATTTTGTATTAAAGACAAAATGTAATTTACTCCCTGATGAGCTCAACGGTGAAATTTCCATGGGGATATAAATGATATGTTGCTTTTACCTGTGTCTTCAATACATTCACGATACAAATATGTTGTGAATTGTCATAGTCTCATATATAGACACATTAAGAATTTAGGCTGGGTGTTTATATAAAAGATAGAGAGAGAGTGGAACATTAACCTGCTTGTCATTGTCACAATAATATACGTCGTCTTTATTTGCAGTTTGCTGGCCCGAAGAGCCATAATACCAAGCTTGTTTTTTTTATGCTAAATAATACCAACCTTGTTATTATTACTTGGGGAAAATTTTCTACATGCTAGTTGGAGGTGATGAACATAGGAACAATTTTCAATAATTTTAGAATACTTGTCTCTTTTTAGATCTAAACAGAAAAAAAAAAAAATCATGTGTGATTTTCACTATATCAAATATTATTTTACTATAGATTGGCAGGTAACCAATTAAGGCCACCCAACTGCCCTAAATTTCGTAATGTCAGATTATGATGAAGACCGACATAAAAAAAATCGATTCTTGTAACAATAAGGAAGGTGCTTATTACTCAACCAAAACTAATCGGTTTCCAATAAAGAATTTTGTTTGAAGAGGCATTGTTCTTAAACCAAACCACTAAGGATCGCTTCTAGTATTATTGTTGGGGATGAATAGTTTGGCATTAAGGGTTAAAGATAAGCAAGCTGACTAACGGAATTAGCTCAATAATATTGCAATTCTTTCCAAAGCCGAATAAGCTGATATCACTCGCCCCAAAACTCTCCATACTTTGGGATAAGTATAAGGATGCAAATGAGCCAGGCCATGTCTAGCATTTCATAGCTCAGGCTCGCCTCAAGTAAATTTAGTTAAGTTTAGGTTCGATTTGTGTTTATCTCAAGCTTCAATATTAAGTTTAGGCTCGGCTTGGCTCAAGCTCGGCTCATTTAATTAGTCTTACAAAGCTACAAACGAATTAAATTATTAATTATAAGTTAAGTGTCTTTTTATAGATTCATCAGTAGTTTTCCCTCAAGTATAATATTTTCTTCTTTTTTTGAACAAGCATTACAATTTCTTTAATCCCATCCATATCTATTTTTTAAAAACATGTGACAAGCTGACAAATACTTAATAACTTAGTAATTGCTATATCTTAATTCATAATTTCAATTTTTTATACAAATAATAATCTTAGTTTGTTAGTTAATGACCTAGTTAAGTTACTTAATCAATTTTTGAATCTAAGTAAATTTAATTAATGAGCTTTAGAATTTTTACATGATTGATGGATCTCTTATGAGCTTCTTAATGAGCCTAAAAAAACAAAGTTCACCAACTAAACGAGTCTAGCTCCAGCAAGCTTGGGCCTAACTCATTAAATTTCATTTTTTTACATACAAACTCAGGCTCGACTTATTGAGGTAACGAGTCAATCTTGAACGAGCTCAGAGACAAATTAAGGGGGATTGACTTTGGAATATGTATATACCTAAGAGTAACATAATATGTGACAGAATGCACCTTCGTAGGAAAATGCTGGGATATCTATCTTGACATTCGGCGTTTGAAATTTCCCATCTCATTTATTTTTTTTTGTCAACATTAATTGCATTTGGCCCCATATGGGGATGGGTTCTGTTGAGAGTCTCCAATGTTAGGGGTCTTGCTCTACCCCTTATTATCGAGCTGAATCTCAAACTGTTTGCAAACGGCCCGGCTCATATGGGAGATGTTCAATGTGATTCAATCGTCGGTTGTGCTTATTTTCTTCTTTTAATTTCAAAAATGGTGAACTTTATTTGTGAAATGTTATTTTTAATATTTTTTTGATTGTCTAAATGTTAGGAAGTTCAATACTTTTACGCAAGGCTTTGAATTAATTCCTTATCTTGTGATTGAGATCCCAACCTAAGAGTTTTAGCTGACAGAACCACAATACCACATAAATTATAGCTCCTTATTGCCTTAAGGTTGATGCTTGAGCTACATGAAAGACTATGGTGATTTCTTCTTCTTCCTGCTAAAAACCTTAGAAATCAATATCATAATTTCCATTAACTTCAGTATCACAGAGATTTTATTCTATCTCCTGCCTCACTTTGGAACTGACAAATTACAATCCCCGTGCCCTTATCCCTCAACTATATAAAAAGAACCATTCATGCCGATCGGACAATATATATTCCTGCTGAATTAAAATATTCGTACAAGATTATGCCGCATCCAACAAGATTGGGACCTCCTATGCAAAACAAGAAATTGAGCTCATTGGCTCAGGATGGAGGCAAGAGGAACTAAGTTCTAAATGAAATTCTGTGTAGTGGATTGATGTGGCTCAAATTGGATTAGGCAGTACCCCATAACATTTGGGATACTCATGGTTAGAAAAATAGGAATCTACTTAATGTAAATGAATATTTGTATTAGAAATTTGTATACAAGATGAGTTATTAAGTGATAAAATTATTACGTTAATAATAATTAGTGCGCTATACAAAAGATCAAATTATTTATCATGCACTGAACTTATTGATATAATAATTTTGTATAAAATATTAATTATTTGATTTAATTAATCCAAGTTATTGGGTAACAAAGACAAAAGGGGGGCAAAGTAGAAGACCAAAAGAAATTTGGCCGAAAAAGAAGACCAAATAAAGGAAACGTAAAGATCACAAAGAAAGAATGAAAAGGAAAGGCAAAGGCAAAGGCAAGAATGAAAGAGCAACGATTATCCTCCTCCCATCCATTTAACCAGAAACCATATCGTCTAGGAATCTGCCCCATAATTTTGGTTGTGCTCCGCTCCGCCCATGCGAGGGTTAAAGAAAAGCTTTGAGATTGACGTGTCAGCAGAGGGTGTGGTATAGACAGTGCCACGTGGGCCCACGACGCCATGGGCCTCCTCAAATCTCAAAGTATCTACTCAATATTTACTTTTGTCTCCCCACCCAATACAGCCAAGAAAGAAAAACGTAACACTCCAATCAGAAAACAGTACAATCAAAAGAGTACAATCCATATATAATTTTTTATGAAGGACGACATGGGGTAGATTAGATGACGATGACATCTTTTTTTCCTCTTATTTTTTTTCTTTTATGACATAAAAAATATATCATTTGCGTCATCATCACCTCTTCTTCGTTGTATCCGAATTTTTTTTTTTTTCAATTGAAGCTAGGGGGGAGGAGCTAACCCTTTTTTTTTTTTTTTTAATATGGTGGAGGGAGGGAGCCAGCCAATCGTGTTAGATTAGAAGCGAGTTCGCCTCCCATTTACCGACATGCATGGGTTGGGCCCCATTTTCACGCCTTCTTTATTTTCCAATTTTAGGGTCCCTGCTTGCGTCATCCGTCCGCATCCGTCTTAATGGGCCTTCTCTACTTGCGGGGCCCATGAAACCTCGATATTTTGGAAGAAGATGGATGGATTTGGAGTAAGCAAAGCAAGTGCCAAGTAGTAGAGCCGAGAAGAGCAGCTGGAGAGGAAGACTTTTTTATTTTCTTTCCCTTTCCTTTTCCTAGCTAGAAGGGGGGCTACTCTAAACGGAGAACATGCCCTTTTGTTTTTACATGGAAAGGACTACACTGTTAGGTGACTGTATATATGTGTCACTGTTTGATGTTTCATATAATAACTTGTGGTAACAAATGTTGGCCAGAGAAACAAGTAATTAATTGGTGTGTTTTCACATCTTCCATCAATACCACAACAACAATGATGAAGGCCCTTAGCACGTTGGAGCTAATTAGCTCAATTATTTAAGTTTGCTCCTGTTGGAAAGCTCTGATATATATTAAGATCAAAGCAGGCACTTTTAAAATCTGTGGAAATTTTAGTAAATGATGGACTCACTAGGTAATTCACCGACGACTAATTAAACTAGCTAAAATATTATTTTTTGTCAGTTCTTATTATACATCGGTGTATTTTTTAAAAAAAAATTACAGAATTGGCTATTAGAATTGCTAACTATTAGACTCTGTACTAGTTGAGGGCAGCGTTCCCAATATGGTATACGTATGTTATGTAAATAAGAAAAGGTTCGAATAGGACCTTGCTTAAAAGATACTGCTTTTGATATGCAAAATAGAAAAGGATATGACAAGACAAAAAAAAAATAGTACTGGTTTTTGTGCACCATGGACGAGATGCGAGTTTGGGACATGATGAGACAAGCCGTGAGAATTTTACAAATTTATGTCTTGGTAGACACAAGGAGACAATAGTGGACAAGATTTTTATTGCAATTGTAGACAAAATTATAATTAGGATCTCAAAATTTTCGTTGCATATTCTGTAATATGAAGCATTTAAAGTTTAATTACCTCCGACCATTCAAGAGGTAAAGTTTCTATTCCTACAATTTGTTATCCTACAAGAGGTGAAGCATTTAAACATTTTTATTATCTTTTTTCTGCATGTTTCCTTCTAATTTATAAGGCAATAATTGAGTATCAAATTTTAGAAAATTGGAAAAGATTTTCCTATGGTGAAACGACTAAACAAAGCAATAATGTGAGGGAGGAGGGAACACAACACACAGTTACACACGATGGCCCCAGTTGTGGTCATGATGCTCACGTGACTAGATCTCTTTCTTTTCCAATTTTCAAATGAAACTTCAACCAATTTGACTAAACTAGCCGTCCCTTTTTGCTGACTCAAAAGATCACTCTGGTCCCCTCAACAAGCAACTAGACTTTTGCTTGGATGAGGACATGATAGCTTCAGTCCAGTCCCGATTCCCAAGTCTGGGAAAGAAACTACTGCGACTTTCCAATGCCGAGAATACAATGCATTGGGAAGTAGTTTCCCATTGTTGGATCGGAATTGGTGCCTTAATTAATTTGTAAGGGTAGGACTTAGGAGTACACAATAATTAAGTGGTTTTATTATTTTATGAGTTCCCCATCAAATTAGTAGTTAGTAATAGTACACATCATTTAGCTGTACAATATTCTGTGCAAAATTTTGGTACCAAAATCAATTGTAGCATTTTCTGAGTTTTATTGATCCGCAAACAAAGAGTAAAATTATATGGTTAAAAAATCTTTACAAAAGAAAAGAAGGAGAATGCGGTGTGCATGGCATAGGAAAAGCAACAAATGGTGCAGGGTTTTACCAGTCCAAACAGTGTGTAATCCCAAAAGCATGTCTTATCGGTTTCTGGTTCTTTGGTCTGAATAAACAAAGAAGAATTTAAAATCTTCGAAAACTAACCACCATGCTCTGTCTTTGCCTTGTCCAAGAAGTCATCAAGGCGCATCAAGTTTGGTGTCTTGTTGTAAGAAACCTATATATTCTCCAATTGTTTTGCATGTAGGCCTGCCTGTCTTTCCCTCATTATTTCTCATCGGTGTCTGTTCCCCCTCTCGCGTTGTCTCGCCGAGCTCACCACCATTGGCTTGTCGTGCCTCATAACGAGAAAAAAAAACAATGAAAATATTATACGTGGATGTTGGAAAGTGCTACTTTTGCCTCTTGAAATTAGGAGCACTTCGATTCTTAATTAATTACATGAAAGGCCATTTTGCTTTGGCTGGTGGTGACCTTGGCAACGTAATAACTACAGTTTTTTTCTTTTTTTGATAATGGTATACCGTATATGACAGTATTCTTATTCATCGTTCAAAGTAAACGCAGTTTAGTGAAGCCGAGTTAGAAAGCAAAATACACAAACTACCTAGCAATGTCAAATACTGAGAGAAAGGCCCAGTTGCACTGCAAGTTGCTAGTACTTGTTAATTCTCCTTTTCCTTTTCCCTTTTTTTTTTTGCGGGAATCTGATTCAATCTCATATCTATTCTAGTACAAGCTCAAAAAAAATATTATGTTTGTTATTGCTTATAAATTTCTATTCCTAGGAGCTGCAAAGTCGGAGAAATACTTTGTTATTAGTAATAAAATAACGAATGGTGTGCTAGTCGAAAGTAAGAACAATGGGAGAAAAGGCAGATCTAGTACTGCTAGTACTAGTACTAGGGGAAAGAATCGTTCATACGTGAGAATATTGTCACAATGGCAGCAAAGTGGTCAGAACATCCAGTTCGAAAACAGAAGTCAGTTCCATTCCAGTAAGAAGGGAGTTAATTCTTAGTACATGGAGAATTATGAATATTCAAAGAGCGTCTAAATTGACTATCCCTATCCCTATTGGATTAGAAAAAAAGGAGGAGAGCATCTAAAATGAATATAAACACTGTCATTTGGCAACAATATATCATTCTTTTTTGTTGAAAAAAAAAATTAGGTTGAGGTAAAGCTCCTCATCCCAGAGCCAAAACAAACCACCAGACTCGGTTATATTTACAAATTATCCACTAAGTTAATCAAAAAAATGAATTAGTCATAACACATCCAAGGAAAATAAACTCTGTTATACTTGGAGTTTGGGCCTTCACTTATGGCTTCGGCTAGGCGTTACTTACCAGGAATAGTCTCTATTTTCATGACGGCTCAAACCCCAGGAAAGGAAGTTAATTTTATAAAAAAAACTAGCTAAAAACAGGTCTGGGTACTATATGGCCTGCTGTTTTGGGCTTGGGGAAGAAGATAAAAGAATTAAGGATACAAGCTGCAATGGCAGAAAGATTGTGAATCCCATAATTTTAATTAATCCTAGTAACACCTAGAGATGCTTATCACGTCATCAAGTGTATATTTAAACCCCACATGAGCCCAAGACTGGGATGCTATGACCTTGGTGCCACAAAGAGTTCATCGAGAGTAGCTACAAGAGGCACACCAACCAATTTGATAGTAGTAGGTTATTGCCACATGATTCTACGTGAATCTTTGTAATTCTCGTGCACAATTGTTTAACGATATCTCTATGCGTTAAACAAGATCGCGCAAAAAGAAAAAGGCTTAGCGGCACATGCAAAGGATTTAACAATGGGAAAGGAGGTTTGAATGTTTGATTAGATAAATGATTAATGTGGATTCTTATGTTCACATATCTTTGAAATACTAGTAATTATTTAGAGCGCAATTATCGAATATTCGCACGCATAAGACCACTTGATTATGCTTATCTGGCTACCTAGATTGCTCCTGGCTGTGACACTGAGCTGCACTTGCAGCATGTGAGAGGTTCTTGGGATTGAGTTTTTTGTACACAAGCAATTTTTACAGGTTTTCTATGTAGTATATATCCTCTTGATCGGATCTTACCTGCCAAGCCATTTATTTTGCTATATTAAGGTATTAATTTCATAATTACCTGCACCAGGATATGTTTTCTTTGTTTTTTTTTTTTTACGTATTTGTGATTTGAATATAGAACTTCCCTTCCCCATTGGATTTAATATTCAAGCATATGATCATCAGAGTAATAGTAAACCCTCTTTCTAAATTATCAATCACATTTCTTTGTACAATGAAGTTGGCAGAAATAATTGGTTCTGGGACTGCATGTGTCAAATACGAAAATGTCTGTTTTTATTTTTTTGGTAACTGAAATGTCTGGTTTTGTACAATGATAAGGCCAAAAAAAAAAAAGGGGGAGCTCAGAGGGTGTTATTTCATCTGAATTTGTCAGATCAAAGTGAAGAAACCCTACTTTTCACACATATATCATCACAGCTCCATAATATGCACCAGCCCGGAATCGAACCCGGGTCTGTACCGTGGCAGGGTACTATTCTACCACTAGACCACTGGTGCCTGTTGATATTGGTGTTGTGGTTAACAAATTGTAGAAATAAAAACTTTTCCCCCCTCGCGGAATAAGACACACCAAGCACAGTTTCCTCTAATATCATGATACAACAAACTGTACCACGTTAGTAGTAGCTCCTGTCTTTGGTCCAATGTCGTAAACAAGCTAGAGGAGCTTGATTGGTTTATCACTAGGTTTTAGATTCTCCTTTACTAGTATAGTGTCCTGTCGAGCATATATAGAAACTGAAATGCCAAAGTGTACGCACATAAACACTATGGGAAAGAGAAGAACGTTGATCAGATTTCATTAAAACCGCAACATTAATTGGCAAAACTAGTGATTAATGAAGTCTATATTGCTTTAAGCCTTCGAAGATGGGTTATCGGTTCCTCAAATTGTCCTCCTTTTCAGCATTTATCTCCGGCTCCAATTGTGACTGTGTAAGGATGTGAAGTGAAACGGGAGTTCCATTTTGCTTTGAGGCCCACCTGGGAACTGGTTACAAATAAGAACAGGCAAAAAAATCCCAAGGCCCTATAAATAGAGTTAAGAATACGGTAGCAGCTAGTCCAAGAAACAGGCCCAATGGTTTTTTTTTGAGGAAGCTTGCCAAACCACAGAAATGCAGGTCCATCTAAGGAATCCAACTGTGCATCACAGTTCACAGCTTACCCAATGCATTGTTTTCCTTTTTATTGTAAAAAGCACCCAAATGTGATTTTAAGTCACTCACTCCTGGAAATCATCCGTTAAAAGTGAAACTATAAATTGAAAACCCTCTAAATATCATATTTCCATGTATAATGAAATTAGGACAATAATTCCTAGAATACTTTTTTTTTTTGTCGTTATAAATGATAGAATACCCTCAATGTGTATTATGATGTCCCAGAAATGTGCTGGAACTGTGTCAAATTCTAAAAAACGGTCCAAAACAGCTTAGAGGAGAAGAAAAAATATATAATGTTAATTGGTTGTGGATATAGGAGAGGTTTTGAAAAGCAAAAATAAGAAACCCAACATCACAGCTCCAAAAAGATTGCACCAGCCGGGAATCAAACCCGGGTCTGTACCGTGGCAGGGTACTATTCTACCACTAGACCACTGGTGCTTGTTGGCATTGGCCTCCAGAAATTGTTTCATGATTCTTGCTATAAATTCCATACCACCAACTTCCAAGGCACTGACCCTACTTGCATCTACATTCCCCTTCACCGTATCCCATGTCTGATTTACAAAATCAGAATCTGCAAGAGTGTAAATAGGATCAGGCTTTTCTCCTGTGATCATAAATTCATAATTATCAACTTCTGACTAACCAAATATACCATTTGGTATTTGACAAATGCTTGGAAACAACTCTCATCCTTCCAAAAAGAATTTATACAATTAATCCACCACCATAACACAAAGCTAGAATAACCAATTTTTTTTTTTTTCAAACTTAATTTGATCAACCAGGTTAAGTGAGAATCTGCCGGGCTTTAGCTCCCACGAAGGCGACAAGAATTAAAGTTTATGGTATAATATCTGTCATGGATTTTTTGAAAAAGAAAGAGGTGTACAAATATTTCAAAGGCGTAGACAGCCTATGTCCGTTGATATACGGTTAAGAAAATAGGACAAGCCTAGGTTTCTATTTCATTTTTTTTTTTGTTGGGATACGAAGGTGTTTTTTTTTTTTTGATCAGGGGATACGAAGGTTGTAAAACTTATAGAGACAATCAAAGTATATGATACAGTGTTTACTTGTAAGACTGTTCATTGTCAATAGCTAGACCAGCCATTACGAGCTTATTCCGATTTATTAATTATCACTATTTTCAACTACTGAATAGAATATGTTATGTGAGGACAATCCGCTATTTCTATTGCAATGTTTCTAGTTTCTTTGGGTACTAGACTTTAGGTTGTTAGTTTTACTATGGTTTTTAATGATAAGTTAAATATGTTTCCGGCACAAAAAAAAAAAAAACAATCTGTATATAGTTCTTAGGAGTTATTGAAATTTAAGGTAAAATGATAATGTTGACGCCAAAATTAACCACCTTAAAAAGGTGGAGGGATAAGGCCAAGGAGCAGCATGCAATCGAGTAGATTCACAGGACCAGGGAGAGAGAAAGGTGAGTCTGGCCTCTCAAGGAGTGCTTAGACTTGAGTTAACAAATAAGAGGAAAATACAACACGCGAGAGGTGCATGCCAATCGGCGAAGTAGGTCTACGAATTCAAAGGACTGTAACGCCGACCGATGAGTAACTGAAGTCAGCCTGAAACTTTTATAAGAGGGAGTGCGCAGACTGCAACACCACCGGACGAGCCGCTGTGATAATCTTCGAACCAAAGCCTCAAGTGACGTGTGTTCATAAACAGACAAACAAAACTAGCTAATAGGAGTAGGGGGATCGAACTAGCTACGTAATAGCCCTGATCCCAAAAGAAATTAGGATTTCTTGCCAAATAAGCAGGATCCTGGGACAAGTATACAAGGGACGAGATGCACATAGGTGGTAATAAATACACAGTCACTCAACACACACATATATTTACTTATTTATTTTTACTCTCTCGTCCCTTTAAAACTTTTACATTATTCTCTCGTTCCTTTACATTCATTCATAGGAGTAGCTTAACTTCGATTGCCTCAATCATTCACACTCATCGATTAGGGTCACTCTCCAATAGGGCACAACGGCCAATACTCCCAGTGTTGCAATTGCACAACATTACGTATTTGTATTTCTGATATCCGCGGCCAATCGTGTAAAGCTGAGGATCGATTGTTATTAACATGATGTATACCTTGTACAATTAAAAGGAATCACCCTCGGCTTTAAGTTTAACAAAAGGGACGCGCAGTACCATCTACTTGAGATCACTCTCGATCCTGAACTTGACAAGAAAAGGTGATTGCTTTAGCTCTTTTAAAACTCCACAGACGCTATTAGGGCAACGGACAAGTAAAGTGAAAAAAAAAAAAAGGGGATGGACTAGGGTTGGAAAAGTAATCAAAGTGTTTGTTCTATCTAATCTTTCACACCAAACAAAGCGAAACCCAGTAGAACTCTAGCACCAGAGACCATTTAACTCTTAATAAAAACCTGGTACATTTTAAAGTTTAAACCCCGTAAGTCTAACTGATGAGTCCGTGTGGAAAAGAAATTTAACTGCCGGAAAAAAAACAAGATCAAATACTCGCCACTAAAATATAGAACCCCTGTGTGGTGGCTATCGGCTAAGGAAACGAGAAGAAGAACGAGAGGGTGGGGTGAGGGGGAGGAAGGAAAGCAAAGTTGTTAGGTAGAAGAAGAACCCCAAGATGCTATTGTCAAGCCAAGGCGCGGCTGCGGGTGGAAGAGGAGGGGGAGGAGGAGGAGGAAGAGCATTATCTCAATCTCTGTCCAGGAAATGCGTTGCTCTAAATTTCACCCACAAAACCCCTCCTTTATTCCCTTCTAATCCTTCCATCCCTAAAAGAAGCCCCTTACGCCTCACTCTCGCCACCCCCCACGACTCCACCTCCTCTGCCCCCGCCAAGCCACAGCCGCTCTCTTCTCCTCCTCCTCCTCCTCCTTCTTCTGCATCTGCTTCTAATTCTAACAATTCTGGCAGCGGCCCAGTTTTTGTGGGTCAGGAAGATGTTCCCCTCGAAGGCGTCATCCAGTTCGAGAAACCCAGTACCCCTTCTTCGTTTCTAGACAAATGGGGGTAAGCTCCGGTGATAACCGCTCAGTTTGTGTTTCCTTTTCCTTTTATTTGTTTTCTTTTGAGGGTTAAATTGATTTTGTGTGTTACAGCCGCGTGGGATTACTGGCTGGCGGTGATGTGCTGGCCCTGTTGTTGTTCTCTACGGTGGGGAGATTCAGCCATGGCTTCTCCGTTTTCGACTTCGAAACGCTGCGTACTGCTGATCCTTTCATTGCTGGTATGTTTCTATCTTCTTATCTAACTCTTTTACCTTTTTTTTTTTCTCTTTCGTTTTACTATAGGGGAAACTGAATGTTTTGGTTGATAATGTGCAGGGTGGTTCCTTGGCGCTTACTTCCTCGGCGGTTATGGAGAGGATGGTCGTGGAATGAACGGTCGCTCTAAGGCTATTATTGCTGCTGCCAAGTCCTGGGCTTTGGGGATTCCTGTAAGTCATATTTCCTTGCTTTCTGTGTTTCTTTTTATTGCTAGAAAGATTTGCCGTGTTGGTTCTGCTAAAAACTTCATTGATTTATGCTTTTGCTCTTCTTTCCCAATCGAATGCTTCTCCTGGTTTGATCACCAATTGATTGCACAAATTCTGCTTCATTACTAGTGTGGGCTATGTCATTGATTTGGGTCCTACTGAACTTCCAATTTCCGTACTGGATGTGTTCTTGTTTGGTGGCTTGTTAAAAACAAAAATCTTAGCAGTTACGGATGAGCCTCTTTGGAGGCACATGGTTCTTTGTAGCTAAATCCCACACTTTTGAATCTATTAGGTCTTTTAAGCTGCATTTACTTCATTCTTATTCCCAACTCTCCTTCCCACTGGGCAATGGTATCCCATGTAGGAGGGTTTTAATAGTGTGAAACCTCCATTCACATTGTAGTCAAAGATGTTGCCTCTGGTTATAGTTTTAAATTTGTTCTGGTTATTACTAGCCAGTCTGTGTCAATAAACTATAAACTGAGATGAGATAAAGCTGTTACTGATTCTCTACACATTGGTACAGAGTTAGCTGTTCATTTTCCCAACAAACTCTGTCCAGTGATCTTTGTTGTCCATACCATAGGTATTCATGTAGGATTACATGCAATAAGTATGAGTTGGAACTGTTGGTTAGTGTACATGTCTCAATTTTTTACCAACTTTAAACCAAGCCTGCAAGAGCTCATCTTTTCCAAAGAAAAGAAAATGACAAACTTGGTCTTAGGTTGATAGTTTGCTGAATTTTACCAGGGTAAGCTTTCCATAGTGCATTCCATCCTGAGAACTGCTCATTAGAGTTTCATTATGGCTTCCAAAATATTGTCTCTGTTGAACTTGTTCTTACGCTTCTGTTATTGGTATGTTAATGGATTAAAAACTTGCCTGCGTCTCCATATCATATGTTGAATTGTATTAAAGATTCAGGCTTTACTTGAGCTTATGTTAGAATAAACTTCACGTGCTCCAAAGTTTTTTTGGCTTGCTATGGTTTGTTGTGTGCCATCTTGGTGACATTGTTTTCGTTTTTCTGTCTTTATTGTTACAAATGATGGCATTATTCTTAAAATAATGTGGTTTTAAGCTGATACAAAGTGCTCTTGTGTTATGAATTGATATCTTTACAGAGATATCAATCTCTTTTCAAATTCAAAAAGTAGACAAATGGGAGCTGATGTTTCCGGTCTTTCATTCCCATTATTTCCTTATCCTTAGTTTCCTATTAGGATAGGATTCTCTTTAAATTGTTCCTGATGTGGGCCTTTATTTTCTGTGATTTCCTTATATTTAGTTTCCTTTGCATAGAGTGCTCTTAAAGCTATTTCCTTGTTTAGTTTTGCCTAAGTCCTATTTAAAGGATATGTTATGGAATAAAGAAGAACAAGTCAGGATTCCTAGCAAATCCCTATTGAGATTTAAGCTCTCTCTCTCTCTCTCTCTCTAACAAGCACTAAGGTCTAAAACTCCTTTCAACGGGTCTACTTACAGCATGGGGAAGTCTAAGAAAAGAGGTAAGGGAAAGGATAAACTTCCTCAACCGGACTTCTCACTAAAACCTTCAACAATCGCCGTATAACTCGATCCTTGGCTCAACTGATTCATAACAAATTGGTTGTGGAGCCGAGGATCGAATTACACGGCGATTGTTGGAAGGTTGTAGGGAGAAGTCAGGTTTGGGAAGTGTATCCTTTCTCTTACCTTGCTTTTTAGATTTCCCTATGTTGTAAGTAGACTCGCTGAAGGGAGCCTTAGACCTTAAGTTCTTGTCAGAGAGAGAGAGCTTAAATCTCAATAGTAATTTACTCGGAATAAAGAACCTAGACATCAGGAACAAGTTAAAGAAATTTCCCTATGTTGTAAGTAGACTCGCTGAAGGGAGCCTTAGACCTTAAGTTCTTGTTAGAGAGAGAGAGCTTAAATCTCAATAGTAATTTACTCGGAATAAAGAACCTAGACATCAGGAACAAGTTGAAGAAAATCCTACCCTAAGTAGGAAACTAAGGATAAGAAAATAATAGGGATTAAAGACCCTAAACATCAGCTCCTATTTGTCTACTTTTTGAATTTGAAAAGATATTGATATCTCTGTAAAGATATCTATTCACAACATCTTGGCATTTATTTTTAAGTTTTATCTGACCTTTTTCTTGCTACTTCGAACCAGTGCATTCTATTATTTTTTAATTCAACCTGCACCTGGTGTTATCATCATAAATGGCATCCTTTGCGGTTTATTGTTGTTGGGGAAGCAGACCCCTAAAGAGCAACGCTGACTTAGTTTATCTATGTTTTTTCTTAATTGGCAGCTGGGATTGGCAATACGAGCAGCAACATCAGGACATATACCACCATACAATTTCATATTAGTAACAATGGGAAGTACGGCTGTTTTGCTTGTTGGATGGAGAACTCTACTATCCAGCATCCTTTCTAATGACCAGAGTAAGAAGGATGATGTATACAGGCGTGGCAGTCCATTTGAGCTATTTGAGGTATTAAATATTCCATGCTCACTTGGTGTTATGAAACTTAAAATGTTGTAAGATATGCTTTTCACCTTAACTCATTTGATTTCTTTCTGAAAATTCTTTTTCCCCTCTTACTATGCCTATCAAAATATAAAATCATTTTTCTGCAGAAGCAATGTTTGTTTGTTCATAGCTACTCTATTAGTGGGTCTGTTTTACTGGGCCTCCGATGAACTGGAAGCAGTTCAGTGTTTCATTTCATGATAACTTCTCAGTTTTTTGCACTTTGGCTCCTATGCACTGTAATTGGTGCAAAGAAACATGGGACTGCCATAATTTCGACGAATCTTTGAATTAAAATTCAAAACACATCTGCTGGTTTGCTTGGGTGGCAATGTGGCTTAGGGCAAATTTTTATATATCTGCCCAATATGATTGATTTTGTAGATTTTTGTTTCTCTGACGTTTGTTTTCATAGATCGAATGACATTTGTAGGAAGAAAGAAAAGCAAACATTCATCTATTATTACGCGTTCTGTAACTGGAATGGTGCGATGCTTTCAATCAGACGCCCAAACTTTACTAGCATTCTGGAGACATATTTTTGTCTGTTTCTTTTTTTCTGATTATTTGTTTCTCTCTGTTTTGGGGCTTCAATCTGGCTTTCACTCTTGTAGTAATACAATAACATACTGATTTCTAATTTAGCATTATGTTTGAATTAATGCAGTTGCTCACCTCATTAGTACGGAGATGGTGATTATGGCAGCCATTTTGTGCTTTATTTTGCTTGAGGCCATTCTTCCTCTCAAGAAACAAATGTTCAGGAGTAATTCTAGTCTCTCTACCTGCATTCACCATTGTAACAGGTAACAAGAGAAAAATCCTAGCTAGCCTGTAAATGTATATGATCTTGGTCTCTTGGTATCTGATTATACTTTCCAATCTTGGATAAAGAAAACCAAAATTTTGTCATTGCTTCTTGCAAGTCAATTACATTGGTTGTATGTTTAGGTTCAGGTGGCCTTGGGTGTAAAGAATCTGTCTCCTTCACTTTCACCAGATTGGGTAAATGACCTTTCTTGGGGAGATGATGTTTAGGTCTGGAAATCTTAGTTCTAAGGACGTGACATATGTACATACTCTGTTTGTGGTAGTGCCAAAACACAATGTCTTGTAGAATTCCAAGCTCTGTTTGTGGTAGTGACATATGTTAATCTAACTATGCATTTCCCTAGGATAAACCTAGAACAGTAGCTGTCATGTTGCAACATGTAGATTCATGATGTTTTATGGTGGGTGAAGGACCCAATTGCTTATAATAGAATCATTTTACTAGGATACTACCAGTTAGATTGTGTTATGCAGTCTGCTTAGTTCTGTTTAAGGAGAGTAAACGCTTTGCCTTAGTTATTTGCCATTCCATCGGACCAGTTTGTTTTTGGTAGAATTCTTTACCTCGCAGAAAGAGAGGATTCTAGTCCGGAATTTGATTGCTGATCAAGATGCAGAGGGTAGATGCTTTTTGTCTTGACCAATCATTTTATTCTTTTGTCAAAGCTTCTTTCCCGAGTCTGCNAATAATGGTCATCACAGTTATAACATAGCCCCTTTGCACGCCGCTCAGCCATCTCAGCACGACTTAGCTGCTTGATATAAGTGGGATGCTGGCTAGAACGCTTATCTGACCCCATGGTGATGCTGTTGGCCCTAGAATTCTGGTGTGACTGGTACGGCTCTTTGCAATTAGCACTTCCCTTGGCAATGTTATGTCGGCGTTCAAAGGCCCGAGCCCAACTCATGGCTGTTGCTAGATTCGGTGGCCTTTGCAACTCCACGTCCACCTTGATCAACTCTTCAAGTCCTGCAACATACAATCCCACATGTAGGTGAGATGGAATTGCGTTGCCTGTGAGAGCCAGTTTTTCTTGGAACTCGCATTCATATGCATCCACCGAACCCGTTTGACGCAGGCTTGATAAATCTCCAACAGGATTATTTCCCATCTTTGGCCCAAAGCGCAACAAGCACTCTTTCTGAAATTTTGTCCATGGCAACAAGCCCTTCTCATATTTCAGTTGGCCATACCATTTCTGGGCTACTCCAAATAGGTGGAAGGCTGCTAATCCCACCTTATCTTCCTCGCCGGTGTGCTGATTCTCAAAGAATTGGTCACATCTCAAGAGCCACTCCATAGGATCTTCCTTGCCATTGAAAGTAGGGAAGTCTAGTTTTGTGAACCTAGGGACGGTATTAGAGTGGTTGGCTGATGTTTTGCTACTGCCTACTGGCGGAATGGGCGCAGCGGATGGATTCTGGTTGTCATTTACAGATGCATTGGGAATCTGTGATTGTGAATTCCCAGCTAACAACAATTCTTTGATCTGCAAGGAAATGTTGCGAATCTGCTCTAAGGTTTCTGCCTGCGTTGCCTCAATTGATTGGAGTCGAGATTCCATGTTATCGCCCATGCTAGGCTCCGCTACCAAGTTGTTATGAATCTGTTTCGCCAAGGATCGAGTCACACGGCGATAGTTGGAATGTTGTAGGAGAAGTAGACTCGTTCAAGGGAGCCTTAGACCTTAGTTCTCGTTAGAGAGAGAACTTATATCTCAATAGCAATTGCTAGGAATTCTGACTTGTCCCTTTTTTATTTCATAGCATGTCCTTTAAATAGGACTTAGGCAAAACTAAACAAGGAAACATCTTAAAGAGCATCCTATGCTAAATAGGAAATTAAAGTTAAGAAAATCACAGATATTAAAGATCCTAAAATCAGGAAGAATTTAAAGAGAATCCTATTCTAAATAGGAAACTAAGGATTAGGGAATAATAGGAATTAAAGGCCCTAAACTTCAGCTCCTGTTTGTCTACTTTTGAATTTGAAAAGATACTGATATCTTCTCAAGATATCAATTCATAACACCTTGGGTGTAAAGAATCTGTCTCCTTCACATTCACCAGATTGGGTAAATGACCTTTCTTGGGGAGATGATGTTTAGGTCTGGAAATCTTAGTTCTAAGGACGTGACATATGTACATACTCTGTTTGTGGTAGTGCCAAAACACAACGTCTTGTAGAATTCCAAGCTCTGTTTGTGGTAGTGACATGTTAATCTAACTATGCATTTCCCTGTTAGGTATTAAGGGATAAACCTAGAACAGTAGCTGTCATGTTGCAACATGTAGATTCATGATGTTTTATGGTGGGTGAAGGACCCAATTGCTTATAATAGAATCATTTTACTAGGATACTACCAGTTAGATTGTGTTATGCAGTCTGCTTAGTTCTGTTTAAGGAGAGTAAACGCTTTGCCTTAGTTATTTGCCCCATTCCATCGGACCAGTTTGTTTTTGGTAGAATTCTTTACCTCGCAGAAAGAGAGGATTCTAGTCCGGAATTTGATTGCTGATCAAGATGCAGAGGGTAGATGCTTTTTGTCTTGACCAATCATTTTATTCTTTTGTCAAAGCTTCTTTCCCGAGTCTGCTACCAGTAACTACTCTGTTTTGTTATGGCGTGGCCTCAGCCGGCAAAAGGTATAAAAGCGAATATGGTTGTTTAAAAACATTACATGATTCTGATTATAGAATCCTTGCGACTGGGGATCGGTGTCGTTGTGCCGAACCAAGAATTTTCTTGATCATAGCCAAAAACGGAAGAAGTATCTTAAGTGTTTTAGTGTGGACAATTATTGGATAGAGAGAGCTCTGTAGAATTTCGTTGAAGAAGTTGATATGCTAGTGCTACGATTAAGTGGTCTTTGAACACATGGACTATTGAAGATTTGTATAAAAAATTGATATCATCAGGTGCCAACCGATGGGAACCAAGCCTGAGAAACAGGCGAGATTACTATTAAATTGCTGGGAGAGATTGTGAATCCCAGGCCAGATTTACTTCCCTTTTTTTTTTGCCGAGAACATTTTGATCATTACTAAGGATGTTCATTAGAACTGGTGGCGCGCTGGCGTTATGCAGGCCCAATCCGGAGGGCAAGTCTGATTCAATACATTTCTAGCTAACCAGTCCTGTACGTGATTAGCTGATCTGGGTATCAGACTTCTTAGAGCATTAAGTAAATAAGCAGAAGCATTTTCTACTGTGAGAATAATAAGATTGAAGTATAAATGAATTGATATGGGTGGCAAAATGTTTGTATATAGACGTCAGTTTGTCCAATAAAAGAAAAGAAAAAGGAAAAAACAGAGAGGAGAAAATGCGGCTGGAACAGCAGATATAATGTCCCATCAATCAGAAGAGGCAGTAGCACTAGCCGCAGCCTAATAATTTATGGGAAAGGGGACTTTTGGGCTTCAGCCGATTCTCTTCCGCAGGCAGCGCTGCCAATATGGGGGCAAATAAATACCTGTCATGTTTGACTATCATGAACACCAACCATAGCCAACCAGGCCTCCTCCTCCTCCTACTACTCAACCTCCAATCATCATGTTAATATTAGGCTGCTGTTTATATAATCAAATCATCACTTGTAAGTTGTAACCCTATAATAATAGAGGCACAACATGTACATACATGGCCATGCTTCTGCAAATCTGAACTGGATATATTGGCCGGACGGACCCATGCGTTAAATCCTTCTTTGTTGGTTTGAACTGACCCATGAGTTGAATTAGTTGAGGAGGAGAGAATAAGGCACTACACTACCTCATCTTTAGATTAGGTGGTTTGGTCTGGTCACATCATGTTTTCAGATATTTTCTCGGTGAAAAAAAAAAAAGTTTTCACATATTTTTTTTGAAGACCCTCTAAAAAAAAGAGAACTGTACATAAACGGGGTAATTCATGTTACTTGTTACCCACCGGGCAAGCCAAGTATCCAGATGCTCTCTCTCTCTCTCTGCATGTGAAAGGGGGAGATCTAAAAGGGAGCTGAAAAAATGAGGGTTATGGCATGGCATCTCTCTCTTTTCGGTCACATCCCCGGGCAGTGAAGATAACAACTCGCAATACTATAAAAAGAAACGTCCTTTGTTGTTTCTTTTCCTTAAACTGGTAAAGAAGGGACTAAATGGATAACCAGTCCGAATATATAAAATATGTAATTTAATTCTGACCTTATATCTCATCTCATTGGTTCGCAAGAGAAGGATAGTTAATTCTTGGGTGAGACTGAGAACCCATCACCCTCTCTGAAATATGTCTTCTTTTTTAAAAAAATTCATTTTTCATTCTCTTGGGGTGAGCAGAAGCATATAGGAAGGAAGGTAGGTTCCTAGGATGGGCCTCATTGCCCAAAATGTGAATACTTGCTGCATGTTTCTTTGGTTATTAGGGGTGCGTTTGGGACTGTTTTGTGTTTTTAGTTCTCTGAGAATTGTTCTGAAGATTAAGAACAAAGAATTGTTTTGAGAGTGTTTGAAAACTGAAAATTCGTTTGGATAAGACAGTTTTTAAAGAATTAAGAATACAGAACTTGTTTGGCAAAAATAAATGTAAGAACAGCTTCTTAACTTTAAAATTTTAAAATTAATTAGATTAATAAAGTAATTTATTTAATATTTAGATAATAAATAATATTTCTATAATAAATTAATTTATTTAATATTTATGATCAAATATTTAGATAATAAATGATATTTCTATAATAAAAACTATGAAGACAATTTATAAGTAATTTATTTTTTTTAATTATGGTTTAATTTGGTACATGATTTATTCAATTCTGATTGTTAATAAATTTTTTTTATATATAATTCACATAATATTGTAAAATATATCCATGTCTCGTGAACTATTAGCTTTATAGACTATACTTGTCTATGTCTATGAATAATCTGGTAAAAGTTGAGTGGCTTTTGTATCTAGTTTGTCTCTTTAGCATATGATCCCATGGTTGAGTCGGTCGAGGATCCAAAAGTATTTTTCAGTGTAGGCAAATAAATAAAAGTACAAAAAAGTATATAATTAATTTAGTTTAAATAAAAATTTTAGTGTCAAATATTAAAATTAATTAAGTATTATAATTATTTATATATGTTTTGGTAAATTAGGTATATACAATGAGTATACCGTGGATCGCCACTGATTGGAGTGCATCTTATCAATCCCAAATTTCAATTCAAATACATCACAAAATATTATCCCTTCTTCGTCAAAAAGATAAATGCATAAAATTGATAGGTTAAAGATGAGATATTAGGTGAAAACAAAAAAAAAACATTGTGATATGGATAAGGAACAAGTTTAATAGGGATGTGGAGCAAAGGGATACAGTAAAGCAATAAGTCACGCACAAGGCACAATAGAACTACTTCCTTTCTAATAAGTTTCATATTTACAGAAATAACATTAATGAAATCAAGGTTTTCCACTTATTTACGAATATACCACCGCCTCTTTTGAAGAACACCCAAAACAACTTTTTCGAGTTCCTTGTTTTTAGTTCTGAGGGGACAAGTTTTAAAGATCTGTTTTGGGAGAATTTTATTATTTTTCACCATCCAAACGGGTTCTTTGTACTTTGAGAACAGCAAAAACAAAAAACCTGTTCTGGAAACAGGTTTCCAAACAGGCCCTAGGGTTCTTTAATTCTATTTTCACAAAACAGGCAGCTAGCTAGTCATTCTGCTACTGCATCAAAGGCAGGCACCTAGCTGTCTCTTTGATGGAACAAAATCGAACCACCCTTGAGGAAACAAGTGAGAGAGAGAGAGAGAGAGAGAGAGAGAGAGAATCTAAGGTGATTGAGACATGACCAGTGGAGTTAGATTTTGACATGTCATCCCCAAAATTGAGAGAGAGGTGGGGAATAGTGACAAATACAAAACTGGTCAGGATATGAATTAATGGTAGGTGTTGCATGCAAAGGAGCCTTAATGAAGTCAGTGTTAAGGTCTCTCTCAATCGTTCTTTTGCTGTTTTCCTTTTCTTTTTCTTTTTCTTTTTTTTTTTTTTTTGGCCAGTGGCCTAGTAGCTAGTTTGAGGTCTCTATCCCTTTCTTAAGGAGGGTAAACAAAGCATTGTTTTCCAACAGCGAAAGAGAACAGGTTTACCATAGAGACCCACAGCTGTTATTGTCCTGCAGTTTGGTGTAAGCCTGCCTACTAGCTATTCCAGTGAGCTCATACTCCACTTTCTTTCTGTTGGCCCGCCTTAGTGGCTATGGCCTTCTGCTGCGATCTTTCTTTGGATTTTGTTTGGATTTTCTGTTCTCACGTGACCCTCATAACTTCTCCCCGCATTAAATTCTCTGCTTTCCCTGGCCTAACTAAGGACTAGTACAAGAAAAGTTCCAAATTAATAACCCAAAATGTACCAAAATTGAAAAAAAAAAAAACTTTAATCTTAATCACAGAAAGCGATCAAACTCTTAATCTCTTCCCAAGTTCATATATATTGCTCTAGTCATATTAGTTAACCATGCATATATATGAGATGTGGTTCCCGTGGTGTTGGAGGAGCTGTCTCCTTCTAATTTCAGAATTGCAGTAAGCTATCCATTGGTACAAAACACTCATATATTACAGATCGCATGTGCCATATCGTATGTCCACATGATCCTTTCACGTACGGGAGACTTTTCAATGTCATATTTGGTCCATTTATTGCCAAAGATAAAACCACACATAATTTTGTGTACTATCTGGTAAAAGCATTCCCTTATCCTGGACCAGAGCCTAGTTCAGTGGGTGGGTTCACTCCAGCAATTTCAATTAATCAAAAGCATCACCGCTACTTGTGATGCAAGAAAAGCATAATTAACTTTTGTTAAAGATTCTTGAATCTTGCAAGAAGCCGAGGCGTGCATGAAGGCTATATATATCTATATCGCTTCAACCAACATTCCCCTAGCTCATTTTTTATTCTTGTTGAAGTACTAAGCATCCCAAATATCGTTTTTTTTTTCTCGCTATAATTAAGGGCTTGCTAATTAATTACTTGATTAAAAATTGATACCATAAATGCTAGAATGCGTATACTATAGGCACGCAGGGAATGTTGTTTCTGGGCCTAAAAAATACCACGGAACATTCTATTATCCTGAGGTTTAAACTATTTATGTCAGCCAACTGCAATGCATGGAGTTTAATTTTATGTCATCGAGAGACGGTGAAACGAGCCACGGGAACAGGGGTTACATGCAACTGTTTTCCACTGTTTTTGTCTTTTTAACGGGGTTTTTGTCGTCGTCTCTTCTCTGTGCTTTTTTTGGAAGGTCCACATCTCTGACTAAATTTATGCTGACACAACTCAGATCAGAAGACAAATTTCTTGTCTCCAATTCTTTTTTTCCACCGTTTCCCCTCTCTCTTCTATCCATATCTGTTGTAAATGTTTTAGTTTTTACATCCCCAAAACAAAATCTATTGCAAATGCTGTTTTTTTTTTTGTTGATATATTTTTGGATTTGTTGTTTGGTTTTGCGTTGAACAATATTTGACATAAAATGAAAATTATCGATTTCTCATGTGTAAATTTGTAACGTGAAAAATAGTGAATGACAAAGTAATTTTAAAACCAAGAAATAGGAAAAAGGAAATAATAAATGGATGATAGAGACATCCTAATTCATTAACTATTCCTAGTCCTTTCATTCATTAAATTGTTTATCTAGGAATTAAAATGAAGTTCCTCTCATCAAACTTGGGATATACTAGTTCCGTCGGTCAGATATAAGTATATATGTTTTTTTATGCTAACTGCAAGGATGACCAGACCAATATACACGGGATATAATATACTGTTCCATATTGTTAAGCTCCCTTTTTTTGTCTTTTCTTTAATTTTTAATGAAAACTACAGGTTAAAAGACAGGGCACCGTTTCACCTAAAATTCAAGCAACTAGGTTTTCTTATTAGAAATATGATATTTGCTATTAAAATACATAGTAATCAATAATAATAATTGGAGATGTAGGATTTTATAAAAATCCTAGACACAACCGACAAATTCTAGGATTATTTCTTCCCTCCAACATTCTTTTCAACTGCATATCTAGACTAACTAGCATATTTTTTTAATATTACTTAGCGAAGAGAAAATATATACAGAAGAAAGTCTCATGGAAAATAATTTTTTTTCAGACAAACCAATCAAATATTTGTATATTAAAGAAAAGAAGTACAGAAAGTAACAATTCACTTGAAGAAATAGCGTAAATATCTTCATAAAAAAGAAGTTGCGGCATACTAAATTTGTTTACAGGGAAACACACATTCAACCACTCGTTGATGTCTTATTAAACATATATCATATATGCTAGCATCAAAAAAGTATATCATATATATTTAATAAAACATTAAAAAACATACATGATATATGATATATATATATATATAAATGTATATATATACCATATGGTAAATTTGGGGTACAATTTGTCGTAGGATCAATTTTTTTTTTTAATCTGAATGATATTATATCTACTATTATTGTGTAGTGGGAACATAACGACGGACAGTAGTCCCGATTACATCAGAGTGAAGTAAAGAAAGACAACAACCATCAAGAGGTTGCACAAAATATGAAACCCCAAGTGGAACAGAAGAAGTAAAATGGGCTAGCCAATTAGCACAACGATTAGCTTCGCGGTACACATGCCTGAGTCGGACTTGCCAATCACGTTGTAACAAAACCTGAACCGCACGAAACAATCCTGCATGTCTGCGAGAGATTTGCACAAGTTGTTGATGACAAAAAATGACCCGAATAGCATCAACCTCAACTTCAAGAAATTTGTAGCCCATACCCAGGCTTTTTAGAGGCCAACAAAGAGGCCCCAACAACTCAGCCTTGAGTGAAGAGCAAAAATAAATGTTTATGCAGAAACCAATTATCCAATTTCCAAAAGAGTCACGGATCAAACCATCTGCAGAAGTTGCCTTTACAATGGAAATCATAGCACCATCAGAGTTTAACTTCACCCATGCTATAGGGGTTGGAATCCACTTAACAGAAATCACATGAGAAGAAGAAGGCAAACTTGTAGTGGAGAACTCGTCAGCAAGACCAAGAATATATTGACTTGGATTGAAGGGAGCCTCATCCATGTCCTTGAAAACAAAGGAACTTCGTCACTGCCAGAACTGCCAACAAGCAGTACCAAATACTACAGCCCAATAAGAATGAGGGGAGACAGATAAACTAGACAAATTCATTGATAACTAGCCTACCAAAGTGATGGGGGAGAAAAAACCTGCAGGAAGAGAAGGACCAAAAGCATCCCAATTAGCCTTACTCGAATACAATCCTGAACCATATGAAGGGAAGATTCCCCCGCAGCACCACACACAGGACACAAGTTGGAAACACCCATGCTCCTTCGAACCCGATTCTCATTACTCAACAAGCCATCCTTATCCAAGAGCCAAAGAAACATACGGATGCATTCTGGGCCTGGCCAATTCCGAATAAGAACCCAAAAGAAGGACACCAAATGATCCATCTCTGGAAAAAGAACATTATAAGCAAGACCAGAGACAAACTCACCTGAAGGGACCAGCGTACTTGCTAAAGCTAAATAGTAAAAAGTAGGGAGGTACTGTTGGAAATGCTCCCATGCCCAGCTACCAGAATGAGCCGGATAGGCATTCACACATTCATACATAAGCTCCTCATGAAGCGGCACAAGAATATTATCAATTAAAGGGTCGGTGTCCTCCAACAAAGAATCCAACCAAAACTTCGTGAGAGAGTTGTCACCAACACATCATTGAATCCCTTGGTAAATTACACTCCAAGACTTAGCTATACCTCTCCAAAGTGCAAAACTTGAAGAAGAAATAGGTAAGGACGATGGCAAAAAATCACAAGATTGCAAGTACTTAGATTGTAGAACTCGCACCTACAGAGAATCAGGTTGCTTGAGGAGGCCCCAACCCAACTAGGCCAATAATACCTCATTTTGGCGTGAAAGACACCGAACACCAAGACCACCACAATTTCCAAACAGGGTGACAGTTTCCAAGTCTACCAAGTGGGTTTTTTTATGTTCAGAGGTTGAACCCCATATGAAACTGCGAAAACATTTTTCAATTTCAGAAATAACACTAGTAGGCAACCGGACAGTTTGCATGAAAAAAGTCAAAAGAGAAGCCAAAACAGACTTAGTTAAGGTAACCCTTCCTGCAATAGATAAGTGTCTGACCTACAAAGAAAACAAACGGCCCTGGACCTTCTCCAAGATGTACTCATACTTGCTCAGGCCCACTCTCCTATGGATTAATGGGACCCCTAAATATCTGCCAAGGTTGTCACTTATGGTGGAACCAAAGGATGCCACAATAAAATCGACAATAGGACGTTGTGTACTTGGGGAGAAGAAAATACAAGTCTTACTAACGCTCACTTTCAGACCCGAAGCTTCCGAAAAGCTATTAAGGCAAGTTTGGATAACCAGAATTTGATCTAATGAGGCCTCAGTAAAAAGCACCATATCATCTGTAAAAAATAAATGAGAAAGAGGAGAACCATTCCGACAGAGAGTAATAGGCCTAGGGGTGCGAACGAGCTGAGAGCTGGATTAAGTTTTGATATGCAGGCTTAAGCTCGATCTCGTTAATAAAAGCTAGGTTCGAGCTCGACTCAATAAGGCTTGATTAGGCTCGACACCACCGCTCAGTGCCTACCCACACCCATTCTACACCAAATCCACCATAAGCCTCCAATTACTTTACTCCACAATCGCAGAAAACATTCATAGAAACATAATCCCAAAGAACTATTTAAATTAATATACAAGAATTCATAAAAAAAATGGCTGCTTTGCTCCCCACAGTATAATTGAACAGTACGAACGGCTTGGCTCTGGCATCATTCAAGTTTGGTTGTTTAAGAACAAGGTAGAAGTGAAAAGATAGATCGGCGAGGATAGAGAGGAGTGTGGGTAGTAGGAGTAGTGCTTGTTGGCGACAACCAGTGGATATGAAGCGGCTGTGGTGGTGGAGGAGAGGAAAGGGTGGAAAGGGCACAGGGGAAAGGAGGAACAGAGGGCTTTTTTACAATCGAAGTTTTCACTTACAGGAATGAAAAAACAAAAAAATGGAGAATAGAGTTAGGGTTTGACTTATTTTAATTTGGGCTGATTTTTTTTTTTTCAAGTAATAAGTGATATTGGGCTTCAAATAAAAATTATAGAACCCAACCCAAACAAATAATAGGCCTAATTGAACAATACAAGCCCATAAATGTTTTGTAAATACTAATGCTCGTTAAGGCTCGCAAGCCTAACGAGTTAATATATTGCAAGCTCGCGCTCGACTTGACTGACTAAAAAGCTCGACTCGAGCTCGATATGATCGAGTCGAGCTCAAGTAGTCTTCGTGTAATTCACGAGTAGCTTAACTCGTTTACACCCCTAAATAGGCCTCCACAACCCAGCAGCAACAGTATGTTCAATAATGTGTCCCAAACGTTCCGAAAAAAGAACAAACAAATAATGGGAGGTAGGATCCCCTTGAAAAAGACCACAAGATACAACAAACTTATCTGCAAGAGATCCATTCTAGAAGATCCATATCTTAGTGCCGCCTATGCATCTCATAATATAGTCAATAAGAGGTGTTGTTAATGAAGTATCAATTAAGGTATCCTGGATAAATTACCAGCTAAGCCTATCATAACCATTCTCCAATTCATTCTTAATAGACATAAGATCCCTCCCCTTACGCCTGAGCCACATAGTGGGGACAACGTATTGTACAACAACTATGTTATCAGTAATATGCCTCCCTGCGATGAAACTAGACTAAGTTGGTGCCACCAGAGTTGTAAGCGCCTGTTTCAACTGTTGCACAATAACCTGGGTTAAATTTTTATAAAGGACATTACATAGCCCAATTGGCCGGAATTGAGAAATCAATTCCGGAGATTCCATCTTGGGAATGAGAACCAGATGCGTCCCACTCAAAGACGAACTCCAAGACTGTCCAGAAAACATACTCCTAATGAAGCCACAAACCTAAGAACCAACTATCTTCCATTGACTTTGGAAAAAAAGAGGAATGAAAACCATCAGGCCCCGGAGCTTTCTGGGGACCAATGCAATATAGGTCCCAAAAAATCAAGCAACACTGGACAATGATATGAATTTAAGAACGATAAATGGTAGACACAGACATTAGGAAATAGGTTGAGGCAATCCTGATTATAAAGAGCCCTGTCTAAGGGAACACATGTCAGTCCTCGGCGCCAAGTAAAGGCAGGACCAGAAAAACCCAAATCAAGTAAGGAACAAGAATCCATACAAACATTAAACCGACGGCATCCACGCCTTGGAGACATACCCCAAATCTCCAACAAATTCATAACTGTGTTAAAATCACCACAAAGAAGCCAGAGACTAGAACATAACGCCAAAAAAGCATCAATATTATCCCTTAGGAATCGTTATGGAGCAGCCCTCGGGCAAGCATAAACTGCTGCCAAGAATAATATAAAAACAGTTCCAGAAATTTTCATATGCAAAAACTAAATGTGATTGAAAAGAAATGTAACACTCACAATATGTCCATGCCACAAAACCCAGATTCCCCCATCAACCCCCCCTCACCGGAAAAGCCATTGGCCTCAACTTTATGAGAATGAGAGAAACCCAAGCATTCAATACTACGGCTAGCTCGGCGACCACTAACCCGTGGTTCTTGCAGAAGGAGAATAGAAGGATGTGTAAGTAACCAGGCATGCAAACAAATAGACAATATGCACAGCAGAAAACCCGGAACTAATGGAGGATCCATGTGAAAAGGAGTAAACCGAATAACAAAAATTTCGTACCTAGTTTGGTCGAGATCTTTCACTCAACTGATGATACGAATTAGCAAGAACCGGACAAAAATCCGACTCCTCTACGATATCCACACGAACCGTCGATGACCGCTAGCAACCGTCTCACGATCACTGACCCGAGCACTCCCGAACCGCAGTGTTAGCTACTGAATTTCTGAGAGCTAGAGACTAGAGAGTGTTTGATGTGCTTTTGGTGTTGAGCTTGGTGTGTTAATCTCATTAACCACACTCTTTCATGTATATCACATATACATATATCAGTATTAGTTAGTCTAGAAAATGGCCAACCCAATCATACATATATATCTTATCACATATCAATATGTATGATTGTGTTTTCATTATCTATACTTTAGTCAAAATCATCTACATTATCATGTCTCCACTAACTCAATTATATATATCAACATATATATAAAACAACACATCCTTTCATGCCTTTCGGACAATAATTTAGGTTCAATAATTCTGGTAACTATTAAACCGAACAACCCAAACGACCCAGTCCAACCACTAGCTCAATAACCTAGTTAAACCATGGTCGAACCATGGTCTAACCACTGGCTCGAATCAACAGTTCTAAGTGTGTGACCCTATAGGCACTAATCACATTGGCAATAATTATAAACTCTCATTTATAATTATAAACAATGAGCGGTGTCTAGCAACACATCATTGCTACCCAAGTGACCAGATCAGTACTGATTCATTATGCCTCGAAAAAATATCATTATCCTTTTGTCACATTATCAAGATCAAACACGAGACATGGAATATGCCATTCTCGTATATGTTTAATCTAAGTTTTCTTGATCCCTGAGTTAACTGTGTAAAACAGATGCAAATGATATCCCTATATCATTTATTCTGAGCATGGCCATGCATTTACAGTTCAACTCTATCAAGAGGCCCAACTGATAATATACCCGTTATAAGGGTTGGACGAATTCCATCTTGATCATACAAAACCCACTACACATTATATCATATACCCAATGATTACTCTAGGATTCACTCATTTATGAATGACCAAGAGTAGTATCAAAGTATATGACTCACATGTTGGGAACCTTGATGATCTCAGGTCTAAGGATAGTACATATAAGAACCACTAATGACAACATATATATAACAGTCCATGTAGTGTTCTTATGTCGGGTCAGTCCAGACCACAAGTTCTCTAACTTGTACCCGTATGTAGAATTCATATCTCATATAATTCTCAACATACGCTAGCCTTAATTTATTATTACAACCCATCCATAATAATAATCGACTAGGGACAATTGAAGAATATAAAATATTCTTAGGTTATAAATATGTGCAACCGTTTATCACTGATAAACATATTTATTGGATTAAAACCTTAATAAATATACATGACTATATAATCATCCAATGATTGGCTTTTGGGCATTACACTAACAGGATGGTCCAAGAGGACATACTCTTGAAGAGAGACCTTAAAGTCATCTAACCCTGCACCACAACAGTTCCAAGACATGATTTTGAATGGTATCATCATAAATAAAGATAGAAATTGGAGCCTATAATTATTGCGAGCAGGCAGCTCATGACCATCCAAACCCGTGGTACCATAAGACACCAGATCTGAAGAAAGGCATACCACAGAGGAATCCGATAAACGCCCTTTCAATTTCCCTTCCCCAATGTGTCGGAAAACTGGTTTCTTTAAATTAAAAGCAACACCATCACTGGCACTAACCTCTAGTTTTTTCAACACACTCAAAGCCGTATTAGGAGTGGAGCATTTAAATCAGGCGGTTGAAGAGGACGCTGAAGTGGTATAATTAGGAACAGTAGAGGGCTCAGAGGCTGAGCTTGCTGAGGGCCTAGATGTTACTGTGGAATTCGGTTTTGCAGCCTTCTTATTCTTGGGCTTGGCAGGCTTTTTAATCTTCTGTAAAATAGGCCCAACACAGACTTTCGGTGTAGGTTTGACGAGCGCGGAAAAATCACTATCCATAATATCCACCGGGGATTGAACTATATCTTTGCGTTTATTGCTAACGTCAACACCAGTACTATTTGAATTGGACTCAAATTGACCAACAGTATCCTCCCCAATTAAGGCAGAAAAACGTGATCCCTAAACCTTCGCCACAACATTCGGCTAAGATTTCATTGAGTCAGGTGCCGGACCAGTTGGAGTAGGACTCCTCTTCGTACCACGCCCGATGATCGCAGAAAAATCATGCACTCCTCGAAGGCACCCGAACTCTTTGCAGCCGTGGGTGGAGCACAATGGGATGGACCGGCTTAATCCGTGGTGCATGCCCAGTTGGTAAAGCCTTACTAGAGACAGTCGGACACAAGGCCATACAATGACTGATATAACCAAAAATATAGCACACATTCAGGAGACCTTCATAAGAAACCATATAGGGTTCATGTTCAAACATGATCTTACCCTTTAAAGGCTTGGAGAGATCCACTTCAACTGCTACCTTTGCATATTCCCCATGCTCAACAAAGTTGGTCTTGATGCTAATTTTCACAGTTTTACCTACAAGCCTGCCCGTAGCTTCCAGAATGCGAGAATGGTATATGGAATGATTAAAGTCCGGGAATCTTACCTATACAACAGTCCTTGAGATACGATCCTCAAAAGCCCAAAAGTGGGAAGACCATGGCTGGACCGTGAGAGCACTACCATACACTTGCTAGGGACCATCACATAAAGCCTCCATACATTCTGCCGGGATTTCAAACTAAATAATATAGTAATTGTTGAGGAGATCAATAACCCAAAAATTACCTCTAAGTTGCCAGAGGGTCTGGATACACCCACATAAAGCTTTGTATCCAATGGTGAGTCCGAGCAGCCTCACAATAACAGAATTCATCCATTGTTTATCAAGCTGAGATTTAATAGTTTTTGACAATTCACTCTCAACATACACTATATCACTATCTTCATAATCTACTTCATCTATCAATCCCACTGATCACCTGGTTTGGACACTACATCCAGGAAACTTCAAGGGGTTGGATTTATTGGGGAAACCTAGGTAGCGCTGTCAGAATTCTCCGCATCCGGTCCAGCTGTAGTGGACAGGGGCAGATCTAGAAATTTCTATTAGGGGGGAGGGGGGCAAATTTGTAAGAATAGGTTTTAGAGAGGGCCATAAGAAAAATGCAGATGCTATGATTTGAACCTACGCCACCCGCCTTTCAAGTCTTAACAACTTACCACCAAGTTACAAGTAATTTCTTGTCAACTTATTACTATATATATATAACTAAATGGATTTTAAGGGGGGCTTGCCCCTTCTTAAACCCTAGATCCGCACCTAACAGTGGGCACAAAAATATCTGGAAACTCGTCATCAGCTTGAGTCATCACCTCATCACCATTAGCCCTGTTCTTCTTAGAGGAACGGCCAGAATCATTAGGTGGATGGAGCGGGGAGGCTGCCCCGTATCGTGGGAATCAAGGGTTGCGGGTTCAAATTGGGCTTCCTCCTAAGTATAATCAAACGACTTCATTAAAAAAACCAAAGTGTAACCTAAGGCTTAGTTTGGGAAGGAAGGAATGAGAAGGGAATGATTGAGGAAGGAGGATTTGGGAAGAATGATTGGCTATTCTTCTGTTTGGGAAGTAAGGAGAATTGGGAGAGAATAGATTTTGAGGAGAAAATTTCTCCTCACCCGGATGAATACCAATCTCTCCAAAAAGAAGAGATTGTGGGGGAGAATTGTGGGACCCACAATTAATTTTTCTTGTGTTAGACAAAAACATCCTTGGAATTTCATTTTTCTCCTAATAATAATAAGGTTAAAAGTATAAATTCGTCACTTTAGTTTCTATTTATATAATAAAAAAGTTGTATTCCTTCACCAATTCATTCCTCCGGTTTCTTTCTTTCCCAAACCAAAAAAAGTAAACTAACTTTCTCTTTTTTTTTCAATGCATTCCCCTTATTTTCATTCCCTTCATTTTCATTCCTTCCCCACATTTTCCCCAAACTCACGCTAAGGAATTTTTGTGATAATTACCACCACAACTAGAAAACCACTATTTATACGTAGACAATTGAGAAAAATGGCCCACACGAAAAGTTGGTGGCTGGGTGCAAAGAAGACAATGCTAGCCCAAGTAAAAGACATATTAAATACATAAAATATTTGTACAAAAGATTTCATAGAGATATTATCATCACAGCAGATTAAGGGTGATTAATTATTTTCATTGGTGCTTTTTAAAATTACACAATTATTTACTAATTACTGCATATATTTTTACTATATAATAATTTTCTGTACAAGTTTTATATATATAAAGGCACCTAGACCTCTTAGTTCTATCCTCAATCCCTTTTATGTTAGTGCTGGTGGATTCACTCATCATTGCAATATAATCAAAAGAACCCCTCCAACCTCTGTGCACACACACTCACACTAATTTTTTTGATGAAACCAAATGATTTACATTTGAATATTTGTCCCCGTGAAAAACTTTCATGCACATTCCCATGCAGAAAACACACATAGTACAAGCATATACTCACACCCACCAAGGCAAGAAATTGTTTTGGAACACCAACCAAGAAAAATGTAATTGTCACATTTTGAAGTCGTTCACTAGCTATGATCATTTACATTTTTTGTACGATAATGTATTTGCAGAAAGAAGTTAAGCAAGGAAAAACAAATAAAATGGAGTAACAATATTAAGCCAGCCGCCTCCGAATTCTTCTTGTTTTAGACTTATTTTTTTTGCCACACTGCTGGTTACGTTAAGGGATGTAGCAAAATGCAAACCCATACAAGAAAACAATTTACATTTGACCTAACTATGTACAAAACTTCGTTCAGGAATTTTTTAGCCTAATATATTTACGATATTTGGCTTTTCAACTGAACATTTAAAAGCTGCTAACAAGTAACAACGTTTTTCTTTTTATAATAACAAGTAACAATTATCGTTTTATCCCGCACAAAAACAAAAAAAAAAAAAACATTGTTCTGCACAAAGGAAAAACCATCTTCGAATCACAATAGAAAAATACTAGTTTTAAGCTGTTTTCTTTTCTCTTAAAATTGCTTTTGTTTTGGGGCCCTTTCCTCATCATTTCCCGAATATTTTCAAGCTTATCACAGACCTACTTTCTACTTTTTGTCTGGAAGCAGGTGTTCCGATCAGATCGAATGACCCCAAACTCGTTATAAAAAGGCAGATGGAGTTTTCTTCCAATTTTCTTTTTCCCTCTTTTCTCCCTTTTTTTGGCGAGAAATACGCAAAATCTCATTTAGTCAATAAACATTGCCAAATGCCCACCTAGTCCATGTTCAATAACAAAAAGTCATCTACTCCCCCCATTATATTCATTTTTGTTGTCAATCCCGTACAGGGGATAAACACGTTCTTAATAAAGTTGAAGTCCTCGTTAATATTCTTGATTTAGATATATACTCTACCCGACAACTATATAAAACGCTGACGCCTAGCTAAGTGGCGCGCAAAGAGCTCGTAATTAACCTCAACTAATTGTATAATTCTTTTTAGCATGAAGTCGCTCCCATAAATATTGTAAGATAAAATAAACACACGGCATCGTTATGAATCATTATTACTAAACTCACAACAAAACTATAATTCAAAAAACAGCCATGAATTTTTTAGTATGTTATATGTTATTTTTCTTCTGTGATTATATTGTAGGAGTAATGTATTAGATTATGTATTTTTGTACTCTGAAATTTCAGATCAAATAAACGATCAAATCTGGAAAGAGATTAAAACATAAGGAAAACATTAAGTATTTCTTTTAATAGGTTAATTAAAATGTGGTGTTGCCCTGGAAGTCAACTTCGTCTTTAATCGTCTAGTCAGTCCTGTTCTCTTTTACATACTTTCAACTGTGCCCTTTAATCATGAATCTTGGAACGATGTGTGTAATGATATTAATGTTGCTCTAAATGAGTAATGCATTTCAGAGTTTGTAATAACAAATATGAAGTAAGTAAATTTTCAGTGTAGAATTTTTTTATATATAAAAATTTTTATATGTAGAATATGAAAATACTAGGAAGGGACATTTCTAATAAGAGATCTAACATCTTTATGATTCTGAGTTAGTTGACTCTGTAAATTTTAAGAAAGTCTAAGTTGAAAAACATGAGGGAAAAATATTAATAACGTTTTACTGAAACTAAAACGAGTAACATATATGCAGAAGAAAACTGAGTAATATGGTGGTATTGCTATCGTCAATGGCTTAATGATTTTCTGTAAACCGTTTCTTGGTTATTATGAATAAACCTAGCTCGAATAGCATAATATTATATATGCTACTTGGGACGGCCACCGTGTAAGGGCTTAATTCTTTCTCTGTTTTTTTTTTTTGATAGAATTTTTAACAAAAAACACTACTTCACATTCCTTCTACCAAAATAAAAAACTCTTTTTATTATTCATCGGTAGAATTTTTTATTACTTGAGAAACAAATGTTTGCTTTTGTATACCGATTGAATAAAACATAGACTATGGTCAATGATGTTTTGGTCGAAAATGGTCAATGATGTTAGTGCTAAAGCATATATGCGTATAAACGTTTCACAAATATAGAAATAAACACTATTATGAAAGAAATTAACACTAAGATTAAACTAAGAGGGAGAGTGTATAAAAATAGTAAGAAACCTGGGTGGCAAAGTCCTCTTAACTGTAATTGGGCAAAAATAAGTTGAAATCTAACAGTGTTGAACAGTCACCCTTGCCATATCACAGCTGACAATCACAACGAACATCACACCGCAGCTGGAAAAAGCACAAGGGTCAGATAAGGTCACATCAAGGGGACCCACAATTGCACCTTAATTAAATTTGCTTTTTATTAATAATTTAAAATCGGAATCCACGGTGGTGATGGAGGGCTGTGACCAATGCATGGTCACGGCAGCAATATGACTCTCGGCGGGAGGTTTTGTTTTGTTTTGTCCTGATTAGTGGAAGAATGTTACTTAGTATTGAAATGCTAATATATATTGATGTTCAAAAAAAAAAATGCTAATATATATATAATATATTATGTATTTTTGAAATGAAAGCTGTAAACCAGATTGGAGCAGTATTTAAGTTGAAAGGAAAAACAAGGGATATAAATTGGATAGCAGAGTGGCACAGGAGAAGCAGTGTACTGTATGAAGTGACTGGAGGGGCAGATGTCCTGCCCGTCAAATCTATCAATGACCTTTGTGGACAGTAAATAAAGCTACCCATTTTGGTTACTGACCACACCCCCACATCCTATTGGCTATTACATACCCACTAGATTCAACTCATCACTACTGCTGTCATTGGTAAGAGAGAGACATGCACCTACAGTAGTAAAAAGTTAATCATAATTCCCTTGCGTCAATTTTCCTTTTTTTTTTTTTTTCCCTGGGCACATTCATAGATAGAACTTGGTTTTTCGTGGTTATGTAGTTTGGTGGTTTCACACTGACTTTAGCTATATATTGAGGGTATTTCTTTTAGGGTTTAAGGGAGGTGTTTTATTTTAAGTGTTAGTAACATATACTATAACACACCGTTAAGTTTTTCTTTTTTGTTTATCAAAAGAAAGATCAGAGAGGGACGTGGAGTGTGAGGGATATATATAAAAGCAAAAGACGTGGTCTTTCTCTTATATATACACAGATCCCTATGGAATGCAGGGATGCTCCCCAGCATTTGCTTGCTAGAATTCATTCCTTTTGTTTAGTTTAAAGAGACCAGTTTTGTTCTCTATAGACACTATGTAGAGAGAGAGAGACTGAATTTTGTATGGGCGAGAGTGAGTGCACACACTGAACAACTGAGAGAGCGAATTGAGTTTTTCTTTAGTCAGAGAAGAAAAAAAAAAAAAAAGGAAATCTCTTGCAACTAGTTTTTTTTTTTTTGCTGCTAGCTACACAACAAAGAACCATGCTTTCATATACCAGAAGAGATTTCGGTATGATTAGTGTGTTTGCTCTCCAATGATTGACTTGCCTTGCAGCAAAAGAGAGAGATACTTCTAAGGAGGCGCTCTGGAAGTAAAGAAAGAAAAGCAAGAAAGAGAAAAAAAAAAAAAAGAATCAGAAACAGAGAAAGATGAAGTCTATGAATGATAGCAACAATGGTTGCAATAATAGTAGCAGCAGCAACAACAGCTGGTTGGGGTTCTCTCTCTCACCCCACATGAAGATGGAGATTTCTTCTTCTGATCCCCAACATCATCATCAACAGTATCATCATCATCAACAAACCAATGCTTCTTCTGCTGCGGCTGTTGCTGCTCCTAACGCTCTTCCGTCAAGCTTCTACCTTTCCGCTAGTTCTTCTCCGTACAACACCGCTGGAATCTGTTATGGAGTTGGTGAAAATGGTGCCTTTCACTCTTCTCTGTCTGTAATGCCTCTCAGGTCAGATGGGTCTCTTTGCATTATGGAAGCTCTCACTAGATCACACCCTCAAGGTTTGCTTCTTTTCTTTTCTTTTCTTCTTTATTTAAGCATTTCTTGATATGAAACTTCGTTCAAGAATATTCACTTTGTTTCTTGTTTACACAAAAGGTATGGTGCCTAGCTCATCACCAAAGCTGGAAGATTTCCTGGGTGGTGCAACTATGGAAGGTCATGATTATGGCAACCGGGAGGCGGAAACAATGGCCTTAAGCCTAGACAGCATGTATTATCAGCAGAATACGGAGCCAGACACAAACAGGCAACATTCTCTTGAGCTTCATGAATCTTTAAGGCAGCAAAACCAGCAATTTCCTGTCCAAACCCATCCATATTTCACTGGAATGCCATGCCAAGGAATGTATCAGACAACCTTGGAGGAAGAGACCAAAGGCACACAACTTGCGGATTGCAATAACTCGCCTGTCCCTCAACTCGGGGATGATGGGATCCCTTGCTTCAAGAACTGGGTTACCAGGAACTATTCCACTAACAACAATGCACTGGTGGAACAGCATATTCCGACCAGCATGGTCGATGAAGGAGTACTGGTCTCCGCCTCTGCTGGAGGAGCTATGGGTTGTGGGGACTTGCAGTCTCTCAGCTTGTCCATGAGCCCTGGTTCTCAGTCCAGCTGTGTTACCGCTACAAGGCAGATCTCATCACCCACAGCAGGCACTGAATGTGTTGTGGCCGTAGAAACAAAGAAGAGAGGGCCAGCCAAGGGGGGTCAAAAGCAGACTGTTCATAGAAAATCTATCGACACTTTTGGACAGAGGACATCACAGTACAGAGGTGTTACAAGGTGAGCGAGTTAGTTCACATTATTGCTTTGCTGTAACCAGTTATCATTACATTTTTCATTCCTGTGCTTCTATGTGACGAGTTTGTTGGAGTACTGGTCCGGTCTTTCCCCCCCTTTCCTTTTGGATGTTTCCATCTATTCACACATGTACCCATTCACGTTCATTATTACTCCTCTCTTACTACGAGTTTGAGTTGTTTTTGTTATCTACTTTTGGTATTATTTTACCTTGCCTTTTTATGCTCAACCATTTCCTATTTACCCGCATCAGACACAGATGGACGGGTAGATATGAAGCCCATCTCTGGGACAACAGTTGCAAGAAGGAGGGTCAGACTAGGAAAGGAAGGCAAGGTTGGTCAAGCAAACAACGTTTTACAGTTTTATGTTTGGAATTATTGGTTTGCACTGCAATCCTTGGCCCCTCTATATATCTTCACGACCTGACTCATCTGATTTCTTCTTGTCATGCACATGCTTGTCATGGATGCTATTTCTGTCAAATGATGGGGTTTTCCAGTTTATCTTGGTAAGCTTTTGCTTATGGCACTGAGGAAGAATATTGCTCCACTAAATAATTATTTGGCGTTTATACAAAGTTGTTCACTAAATGGGTTTTTTTTGCAGGGGGTTATGATATGGAGGAGAAAGCTGCAAGGGCATATGATCTCGCTGCCCTAAAGTACTGGGGCCCTTCTACCCATATTAATTTCCCGGTAATAATTTAACTCTTCGGGAGCTTCAGTTTGCTGTTGGGAAAAGGCCAATCATTAAATGCAATCTTTTATGTTTCAGCTTGAAAATTACCAGGAGGAACTTGAAGAGATGAAGAACATGAGCCGCCAGGAATATGTGGCACATTTACGGAGGTATATTTTGATATGATACCCTAAATGGTCCCCGTTTTATGTTCCCCGTATCTAAGGATAAATTCTCATCTTTTCTACTTTGCTTTGGCAGGAAAAGCAGTGGATTTTCAAGGGGGGCCTCGATGTACAGAGGCGTGACAAGGTTTTTCTTTAGTCTTGTTTCCCGAGCACCCAGTTTTATTTTTTTTATGGTGAATGGAGTTTTTATTTTTAGAGGCTATTTCTTGCAATTAATTTATTTCCAATTACCATTTTTGCAGGCACCACCAGCACGGAAGGTGGCAAGCAAGGATTGGCAGAGTTGCAGGAAACAAGGACCTTTATCTTGGGACTTTCAGTAAGTTCTTGCGCCGTTTGAATCTTTTGTAGTTGCACTGTTTCTTTTGATCACTACAAACTTACAAGTTCAAACACTAGCTGTTGGTCTCATTCTATGCATAAAGGAGTTTGAAAGGACTCGTTTTTATTGCACCACTGCCCTCCTGTCTCCACTAAGGACCAGTGATGCTTTTATAAGGCTGATGATGGTTACTTTGGGACTATGCAGTACATGCCACTGATTTTCAATGACAACTTGAACTTTTTCTAAGGCTGTTTTCTCTGTTGGGATGAAAAAGGAGAAATTAAAAATATTCCGGGAGTAAAATGCTTGATTCAAGCCTAAAGTTTTAAGAAAAGGAAAATGTAGGATCTATATTCCTAGCTAGGGATATTATTGTACGTAGCTTTTGCAATGATGGCCTCCTGTCATAACTGTTCTCAGGCACCCAAGAGGAAGCAGCCGAGGCCTATGACATTGCTGCAATCAAGTTTCGTGGGGTTAATGCGGTGACTAACTTTGACATAACAAGGTACGATGTTGAAAGGATCATGGCCAGCAACACCCTTCTTGCAGGAGAGCTGGCTCGGCGCAACAAAGACACAGAATCAAGCAATGAGGCAATTGAATATGACCCATCAGCACAGAACAGCGGGGAAACTATCCAGATCGAGAATGCCAATGGCCATGCAGCGGACTGGAAGATGGTCTTGTATCAGTCTGCACAGGAGCAACACCCAAACAATGCCTGTCTTGATCATTCTCTTGATCACAACAAGTCCATCAATGCGGGAAACTATAGAGGCTCAGCTTTCTCGGTGGCAATTGGTGATTTTATAGGTGCTGATCATACAGTCAACTCTACCCACCAGGCAGTGGCGGATGAATCAGTGAAGCTAGGGGCTCATTTCTCGAACTCGTCTTCATTGGTGACCAGTGTGAACAGCTCGAGGGAAGCCAGTCCTGATAAAACTGGGCCCTCAATGCTGTTTGCCAAGCCTCCATTGGCATCAAAGTTCATTAATCCTGCAAGTGGTGTCAGTGCTCCTTGGTTCCAATCAGCAGCTCAGTTAAGGCCAGCGGCGATCTCCATGTCTCACTTGCCTGTTTTTGCCGCATGGAATGATACCTGAAGCCTTTGTTTTTGTAGCAACAACATCAAAGTTATGCATGATCATGGGATAAGATTAAGAAAAGGTGAAAAAAAAAAAAGCAATGGGGGGACTTACTGTTGTTGTTGGAGGAGAAAAAGGAAACGGTGAAGCAGGTTTTTTTTTCTTTATGTTAGCCTTTTAGGTTGGTAGTGGAGAGGGTTAGGGATTAATGAAAGACAGGGGGCGGGGCCACTTATCTGTCTGTAACCCAAGTGTAAGAAACTTTTGTCAAATGCAACTTTTGGCTCGTATTGGAATGAAGATTTAGCAAAATGGAGGGAAGTGCATTGAGAGGGTCTAATGATTAAAATTCCATGAGAATGATGTTTACCAATATAGAAAAATGGGACTTAATTGTTGTTGGATCTGCTTTTTGGGGGTGAGGCTAAGTACAAACCCAGCTCAATGTTTCCCCAATAATGCAAAAGGGTCTAATTTTGACCACAAAATCTTTTGCATTCCCTCAATCTGTTCCTCAGTCTGCATTACACCATCATTACAAATCCTCCTTTTCCATTCGAGCTTTCCTCAAAGGCAACAGACATTCCACTCCATCATACAAAAAAAAGGTAGTGGGAGAGATTCTTGGGCGAATGGGTGCTTATTTTAGGATTATATTTGTCATAATTAGTTAGAACTTTGTCCCCTGCTGCTTTTCTTGTTTTGTAAAGTCATCTTGGTTAAAAATCTTTTTAGCTTTTAATATCCCGCTTGATGTGCACTAAAGAGAAGAAGGCACCTAAAAGCGATTCCATGTCCTCAAGCCCTTCTGTGCGGTCATCAGAAAATTATAATTTTGCATAGTGCAATCGAGATCTTCCTCGTGAGTATATACTATTAGTATTACTACTACTAGACTTGTTAGTGGCTCGTTTGCAATGTTGACTAACGTGGGATTAAGTGATAAGATGACAACGAGGAATTGCTGCCGGAAAAGCTGGATGTATTTTTTTCTTGAGTAAATAAGAAAAGAAATTGGCTGCTGGTGGAAAGTATCCAATAAAAAGCTTCCATGCAACTTGCAATGTCTTTTTTTTTTTGAGCGGATTGCATTGCAAGACAGATAGCATTCCTGCAGGGGATTAAAATGCATTCACAAATGATAAATCAAAATTAAAAACTGTAAGTATGGCAATACTTCCACTAAGAGGAAGTACAACCAGGCACCTATCTTGAAAACAGCGCGATCTTGTGAACCAGGTAGCCTGGTTGCTAGAAAATAGAAATAGGAATAGTGACAGAATAATTATGCAACAACTAATTAACATTACACACACTACAGCACTAAACATGGGAGTAAACTTGGTGGATTATATAAAACATTTACAAACTTCGTGTCCACTAATTCTATGCCTGTAGTAATTTTAATGATGGAGTCATATAATTTTCTTATCTATTGTGAAGTTTTATACGATTAATCTGGATCATAGATATTGGTCACTTCCTAGGCAGTATGTATATCGTTTTTTTTTTTCCATCCGGTATCCGGAACTTTGACCCTACTATAATCTGGATACGACTCTGGGTCGGTATGTATATACAGTTGCTAATAATTAGAAGCCACCCATGTAGTAATGCAATTAGCCAATAGCACTCTTTTTCTGCTAAAAAAACGTGCTATGGAGTCTGGCTTCAACCTAAACATTTTACGTACCAAAAAAAAGTGCTGATGGAGTTGCTGACAAAAGGGTCGTTTTTAACCCTAGTATCATGTACGGTAGAATTCGAAAATTTACCAGTAAATTTAAGAAGCAGTAGCTGGCCCTCCATAGCCAGCTTGCTCACTGTAAAACTTGTAAGTAACGAGAAAAGTCTTGTGGCATCTTTTAGACTTTTACGTTCAGAGCGCCTCTTCACAGGCTTAGTATGCTGCTCAATGCTCACTGTGGAAAACCACTTCATTCTTATAGTCCTCGATTTGTTAAAGGAGCCAAGTCTTTTGGCCTTTTTTCGTTCTTCTCATGTAAGCCAAAACTCTTGCTTAGTTTGAGTTTAAAGAAAAATAAAAGCAACAAGCATTTTTTGAGATTTTTTTTACTACGTGCATTTCCCTGAGTTTTCCATTTCCCACATTCTAATCTTTTAGTGAGAATCAAACCTCTAAATTAATTTGCTGAATCATATAAGGCCGGTTCTTTAACTTTCTCCGTTTGTTTTCTTTTTAAATTTCTTTTGACTAAAGATCATAATTTGTATGTTAGAATACTCTTTTTTAGTAACATGTATTTTTCTCTATTGATGAGTTGTATTGTGGTCGTGATTAAATTGTGTCCGCGTAAGTCTTTTCCTTACTAAGTGCCCCAAAGATTGTAATCACCGAAAACCTATACCTTTCAAGAAGGAAAAAGGCCAAAAGATTTGGAGGAAAGAACAGAGTTTGATTGGACAGTGAAAGAGGCATATGCGAAACACTCGAACAAAGCCATAACATGGAAAAAAGAAAAGAAAAGGTCCACAATCGAAGCGATTGATAGTCAAAAAGATTGCAATTCATGAAGAGAAAAAGGTTGCAAAGTAAATAGGGTACTTCTCATTTTTAACGAAAAAAGCAAAAACACCCAACCTTATTTTCAAACCTCTTTGAGTTGGGTCAAAACCCATGATTGCATGCTTGTTGTTGACAGGGTGGAAGTTGGATATATAGGCAAAACAAAGTTCGTGCAAGACAGCATGGGAAAAAGAAATTTCATGGGTTAATCTTCGTTGCACACGAGCTCGGATCGATCCAAAAATCATGGCAAATCAACTTCTCATATTTTCAAAATCCTAATCATGAAAATAACTTTGAAGGCAATGACTTTCCACCTGCAAATGTTGTTTTCACTTTTTTTTTAATTTATTTATTTGGGTTGTAAAACTGCTACATTTTCACTGGTGCTCTCAATATATTTATATTTTTTTAACATACTTGGTGCTTTCATTAAATAGCTTAAGCATTGTGTTCCTTAAGGAGTTAGCTCAAGTTTGTCGGCATTCAAGTTCGATTCGGGTCATTTAACGCTTACTATAGCAATGCGATGATCTAAGAGTATAAAGTTTACTTTGTATTAAGTTTCAATTTCTTGGCAAACATTCTTGTCGTTGCTTGAATAAAAATTAAATTGACTGATTTTGTATAGCAAGGTGTAAAAATGAAACGAGTCATATATATCGAACTGGTTTGGGCATTGCTTATGAACTATAAATTTAATTACGGTTAACTCTAATTCACGTAAGTTCCTATAAATCGACCATAGCAGAAAATTTTAGGCCCGCCCAATATAGGACACTAAAAATAAAAAAATAACTCTACATTTCTCTACTCTAATAATTAAAATATTCTACACATTCAATCCTTCACTTTGTCCCAAAGAACTAAACATTTTATAAAATTGATTTTTTGTTCCAATATATTTAAGTTTGAGAAAAAAAAAAGTGATCGGAAATATCAATTGTTTAATATTTAAATGAAAAGGAAAGATTTAGTTAAAAACACAGGATAATCTAGTTAAATATTACCGTTTCTCGTCCTCTAGGTTGTTTAAATTATTTTCTTAATGTTTGCGAAGAAAACCTTAAACGTTAATTATTTATGAATGGAGGGAGCTAGTAATGTGTTTGAAGAACTCACGAAAAAAAAAAACCATGGAGACTGATCAACTAAAATAGAAACATTAATTGAATCTAGGACTTATCATAGTTGTACCATAAATTTGCTTATCATGTATCGTCGTGATAATTAAAGTGTCTGGGGGTCTGAATATTTAAGATGGTCCCAATATAAATTACAGGGGGCCCTGCCTTATAGTCCATTATTGTTGATGGCTTCTTGTTCATATGTTAAAAGGCTAACAGCAGGGCCTGTAACATATATATCACGATCACCCTTGAGGGTTTAACACCCACGCAGGTATTTGTTTTGTCCAACACAGTTGATAGGGAAATGAGATAATGAATGTTTGGATTAGGGAGTCTGTTTCTCCCGGGGAGACCTCTTGTGTGGCTTGTGGCTTTTCATCCAATCTGGCCTCACCTCTTTGATTTGGACCATTCTATAAATGGGAGATCTCTCATGTGAAGGATAGAATATGACAAAAGGAAATTGACTGAAGACCTAACATTATTGAATGTTGTTTGCCCTGTACATGTGTTGTTGCCAGGGAGAGGACAATGCTGCAAATCACTTTTACTAAAACAAGCCATGAACACAAGTTGGATGTTTGCTGATACTTAGTTGGATTATCCGTGCTTACATATTGCAGGTCTGCATTTGATACATGTTGCAATTTGTTCTTCCTATACATATAGTAAGAATTTTTTTGGTTTTACAGGCTACTAGTATTAGACTCAAACTCAGAGGCGTTTAGTCCCAGAGACTTCATTACCACTTGAGCTATAGTTCATCCAATTACTGCTTATTCATTTAGCTATAAGAAATTTAGCTTGAAGAAACTTATTTGCCTTGTAAAAATAAAAAAAAATAATAAAAACTGTTTGCTACTACTAATACTTAGTAGTTTTTACTGTGGTTGGGATAAATAGTTAGTCATTTGGGGGGAGGAAAAAAAAGAGGGAGATATCAGGAACGGCCGGGTCCATATATTCTGCATCTACGGACCCTGGCATTAAATTTTCGATTTTTGGGATCCTTTTCCTCATCATTTATCACAATCAGCTGACATTTTTGTTGCTTGCTTAATGATTTTGTCTCTTGCAAACCATGTATCTTGTTTCTTATCCAGCATACCCAGTTACACCAATAATAAATTTCAATGAATTATAAATTCATCACCTTCCTGGTTGTAATTTTATGTTTCCGTCCAAGAACAAAAAAACAACGCACATTAATTGTCTCCTCCTAAAAACATTTTGATTGTCTTTTTTTTTAAAAAAAATATTACTAGTAAGATGGATATATAACAAATCGTCAACCCTGCTGCATTGGGAGAAGACAACAAAATTGTCAATAGCGTCAGATGATTTTAAGTGCTAGCTGATTGCTTCGAAGTTTACCACAATCCGGCATTTGAGTGTGGGTTGCACCAATTTGCAAAGGCATGGTCAAGTGCCAAATGAAGAAACTGGTTTCTGACAATTTTTTTGGGGAGAAGATGACAGGACACAAGGTAAATTAAAAGGTGTCCTGTGCAGAGGAGCTAGCAGCTAGTGTGTACAGCTACCATTATAGGAGGCCAAGTAGGTGGAGAGGGAAGGGGAATTGGTTTCAAGGGCTCACTCACTCAGGATTTCAGGGCTACCTTACCTCAGGTCAAGAGTGTGAGGTCAGGGCTTAGGACACAGAAAATAGAAGGGCTGAGGGTCCTGTCAACGTCCCAATATCTAACGTAGAATCTTTAGCCCCCCAACCCAACACCCTCGGCTTTCACTTTTGTCCTCGTGATCTCTCTAGACTCTAGCTCTTTATTAGGCTTGCTACTAGTTGTTGTGGTAGTATTTATTCTTTTTCATTTTCTTTGTTCATTTTTTTGTAGCCGCCATTGCACATTAATATTATATGTGGCCTGTGTTTTATTCACTTCCTTTACCCAGAAGAGAAAACCCCAGGAAGGACGGATCAGTCCTAGCTAGAAAAACGATGAAAATCTACAAGCCGGGTTGTTACTAGCTGAAAATTTTAATCCAAAAATGTTTGCACTTTGAAAACTTGAGAGATATTCATATGATTGTCATTGGTTTCGACGGTGGTTGTTCTTTGTGTGGAGCTTTTAAGTTTGTTGGACGCGAGGGAAACACAGGGTAACCCACTTAGGTTGAAGCAAATGAACAATATTGTCATTCCTATTCGGCAAAAACATAAATCTTAAACCATCGAAAATGGACTGTGTCCATGGCATAGGTGGGTGGAAGGCAGTGTTCTTTTGATTGGGCCTTTGCCCATGTCTTCTCTATATATTGATTGATAATGATAGGGACCAGGAGGCGCAAGCTACTAGGAGAATTACACGTGAAAAGGGACCATTTCTTTTCGGTTGCAAGGAGTTGCTTGCCCCAAACATTTCCACCCCAACCTATTAGAGGCAATTTTGGGTCGAAACAAAATATTTGTGTTTCAAATAGATATTGGAGGCCCATCCAGGCCTGAGTTTGTCAACCTAAAATCCGCCATTTAAAATTTGGGGCTCAGCAGGAACTTGCCCGAAGTGTGCTCAAATCTAGTGGAGGCCGCAGTGGGCCAATGGAAAAACTATACCAGGCTACTTTTGACGGTGGAGATTAGGGTACAAGGCCCAATTTATACATGTTAATAAACCAAAGCTTTTCGCTGTGGAAACCCTTTTTGTTTCTTTTTTCCTCTCAAATGTTTTTTTTTTAATCCATCCCTCTCAGAATGTTGTGAACAGAAATTTTCCTCTTTTTTTTTTCGTTGGAATCTTAATAATTACCCACAATCCCCAACTCCAAACCATCCTCAATCCCAACAATGAGATCAAACCCATGACTCCTTGGATGAAATTCAAGGGAGATGTAGTATTGGCCAACAAAAAATTTTCTTCCATGGTAAAAGAATCCTTATCATATATAACTGATATATCTTGTAATTTTGCAATATAAAAAACTTCATATGTCAAATTTAAAATTAAATCTATGAAAAATATGATTAAAACATGCAAAATCATTAAAAAAACATTACTGGATCTTTCTTAGAACTTTATTTTTAATGATTTTCAGTTTGAGAAGAACAAGAATCGTTGTGGAATAATAAAATAGCGAATTTATGAAAAATTATAATAAATATATTTTTTAAAAATAATAAGAGTTTCATTTTTATACTGTGAATAAAAACATAAAAAGTCTATCTAATAAGTTAATTAAATGAATAAGTATGATTAATTGTTGAATCAATAACAAAGAATCATGATTAGCAGCCAAAAAAAGTATGATTAGTTGTGAACCTTAAATAATAAGATATCAAAGCTTGAGGTCTCTAGAAGGGGGAAAAAAAAAAAAAGGCTACTTGCTGAGGTCGGTTCATATAGGAATACTCGAATTCAATGTCAAAGCAAGCCATCGTGTTCATGTTCAGCAAGAAAGACGGTGGATGACTCGGCATGGAATTTTGCTTACAAATTATCCGACCATCAAGAAAGACAAGGCTTGAACACGGAAACTCTAACCAATTAAACCCAACCTCTCTGCCACGCAAAGATGTTGCTGGGATACAGTGAGTTTGACTCTCTATTATCAGGAAAAAAAATCATATGGGCGGAAGTTAATACCAGGCGTACCATATAAGCCACGGAGAGAAAATGATTTGTTTATGGGCAAAGAAAAATCATTGACCTAAGGCTACGAGTAATGTCTTTAAGGGCAGGCAGCCTAACTTGGGAACACTGTTCCTATAAAATAACATCAAGCATGCCCCATTTTTATTATTGAGAACAGAACAGGGTGATGGTGAAGTTGGACGACAGAAACTTCTTTATGTGGAAACATCAATGTCTTCAAAATCATTTGTTTTTTCTTCCAGTGCCGTCGTGGGTTGGATGGAAGGATGAGTTTGCGTCGAATATACATATTAGCAAGCAAGCATCATTATTTTCAGTAGTTTCCTTAACAGCAGCCTTTCTCTGCTTTTACTTCTCAAAAGGAAACTTACATTATCATTACTTTCTCCTCTCCTGCGCATGCTTCTACTTAGTCTCATTGGATGACATGGCCATTTTATTTTTTCCAGATTCTTTGTTCAATTATGTGGTTTTATTAAATAAATAAATTTTACTAAACCATCAACTTTATTGCATTGATAATCTCGGTGACTTGGGGCGTGTTTTGCATCTTTAACCGCCCATCAACATATTAAAATGTACTAGTTACTTAAGTTAAGTAGTAGTGTAATTTTAAACTTCTTGGTCTTGGCTTGTACAATTGGAAAAGGAAGGTTTAGTGTACTAGCTAGCCTCAAAACTTTATGTAAAGAAGAGAGAAGGCAATAAAAGCTCCTTTAAAAGTAAGTATACAAATCATCCCAAGCCCAAAAGTTAGGGGTGAGAACAGTGAACTAACTGTGAAGGGTAAGAGCACTGAGTTAAGGCATGGGCAAAAGCTAAAAAAGTCTTGTTGGGTGATGATTCCATTTCCTTGGGGGTGTGTGTGTGATTAAGAAATGTGATTAGGTAAAAGATCTCTTTGAGATTCTTCTCCTAAGTATCACCCATCATTGCTAATTAGGCAGGACCACATCATTCAGGTGTGGACCAGAAGGGGAAGGCCCACCGTGGGATTGACACTTGTCACACGCATGATCGATTGTGGGGTAGAGGGTTGTTTTGGGCCTTTCTCTTGTGGCAATTTTTGACAAAATCAATGGTGCTCTGCTCATTAAAAGGATCCAACTTGTTTAGCTCCCAGATTTTGGCCCACCCATTTTATTGGGGACGCCCCCTTGCGTCGTCGTCTACTCTGGCAGATGCCCCATGAATTAGGTGTGATAAGGATAGGATCCTGTGATCAAATCCTTGATTATGATCTTTTTTATGCTTGCATTGTTGCAACTGGTTTGGTTTTGTGGTAAAAAAAATATTTAGAGAAATTTTGATATAGGACTCCTTTTCTTTTTTTTCCTTTTGTTTGAACTTTGAGGTGACAATCTACGTTGTACCTATTTTAGCCACTTTCCGTATTTTAGCACCTGTTGTATGGTCAATGTATGCATTCGTTTTGCGTGAATTCTGCCCCAAATTAGGTTTCGTTGATACCCAAATTTCCTTTTTCCACATCTTCCAAAAACAAGTGTACATTTCCAAGTCATGGGGACATAACTTTCTCAGTTATCACAAGTCCTCAATAGGTGGGTGGCTTAGAAAAATTAAACTGAACAGGTACATATATTTGCCCCATAATTTCCTTCCGTTGCATAGCCTACATATCATGTTCGCCCCCTGGTACATAATTTTTCTTTTATGAAATTTGGTATATATATTTGACGGTTTTAGTTCTTCTCACTTTTTTTTAATACTGTTCCTTCCTTTATACTCATTAGTTCTTCTTTTTTTTTTTTTTACAATTTTTAATGAGAAGTACCGAAGAGATCATACATAACTTACTGTGTTAAAAAAGAACTTAATTGTGTTACACATGACACACTTACTCATCCACGCACCTATTTTAGGCTAAAGCAATAAATTTGAGAATCCCTTTATCCTGAACAGCTCCATAAAAACAAAAGAAATACACTTTTAAGCTTCAATTTAATTATTATGAAAACAAAGTATATGATAAACATCAGGTATTGGTACAAAATTACGAAAAAAAAAATAATAATTGTATCGTGCGGACTTTGTAGGGTCTCTACGATAGAATTATTCATGAACTACGATTTCATTTTTCTATTTATTTATGCTAGTATGTTACACAATGGCGAGTATGAATTTATATCTATTACATTGTTTGAATTAGGTTCAGAGTTTATTAATAGTAATCAATGTTCATTGGGTAATCATAACACTAGCTTCAACTAAAAGTAAGCTTATTAGCTTATTTATCATACCGAATTTTATAAACTTGAGTATTGCTGGTTTGTTTTTATAGTTAATCACGAGATTTATAAGTTGAAAAAAACATTTATTTGACAAAATATGATAATATGTATTTTTTTTTTTATCTTGGTCCACCTGCCCCAAACGGCTAGTTTCTAGAGTAAGAAAATCCTCTCTCTTCTTTCTAGAGTTTTTCAATTTCAAATCCTCTTCTTTGTGCAAAACCGTTTGAACTTGGCCAAGGGGATGAATTAACCAAAGAGATTTGAGTCCTCTTCCTCCTCCATCTACCACATTTTCATGTCCTCATTATCCAAATACTCATATTTTAGCCCTCTTCCTCCTCATCCATACAAGTTCAAACCCTGGATTGAGCGTGGCTTTTGGGTATTGTTTTGGTCCTGTGTTTCTTTCTTATTGAGCAAGCACACCAAGTGTTTGATAAAATGTTCAAGAAGTGTTTGGATGTTACCTCATCCAATTCAAGTTAGAGGATTCGTTTGTGATCGGTTACGATCTTTGGATCCAATCTTTTCTGTTCCGGTTATCCAGATTTAGGGTCTTTGACCCCAAGTTTATCAAGCTTACCATAGTCTTCAAGCTTCGATTTTAGAAGCTTGGTGCTGTTGTTGGATGGAATTCCGAAGCAAAAGTTGCGTGGGTAGAGGAGTTATCGCCGGCGACGGCAGCGGTGGTGACGATGGCGATGGTATAGGGGTGCAGCCGACGCTGGTTGGTCTTCTAGCGCGGTTGGGACGCAGCTCCTGCCCGACGAATTTTGGCGTAGGGTGATTTTGAATGCGTATAAAGAATGTTGATTCCCATTGCAACGAGATGGTCACTACATCACCATTAGCTCCACAACTTCAAAAATGTCGATTTTCAAAGACATAGAAGAGTGCTCGACCTCTCGGAAGGATCGCCTGGTACTAACCAGGGAAATGTCGTTCCAATTGTGTAAGCAAGAAGGGGAAACCATCACAGTGGGAGCTAACAGAGGATGTGGTCTTGATCAGCCAAGCAACTAGGAATTCCGGTTTCACTTTCTACTCGGATATACTACGTTATTATTTTGGCCAAGTATGGCATTTATATTTCTGCTGGTTTGTAATCTTTAGGATTAGGATTCGATGATTTTGATTGTATTAAACTGTTTCTATCAATATACCTATCGATGCTTGCTGACAATTAAAAAAATATATGTATTTTTTTTTTCAACAATGGCATGCTCAATTGCTCATGATGCCAGCTTGTTAAGTGAATTTTTTTAAAAATATAATTTTAGGATTGTTGGAATACAAGTGTGAGTGGTGCATCCTACATCGGAAAGAAAGAGGCCAACTGAGTACTATATAAGTGAAGTGGACCCATGTACCTAATACCTCGAGGTTTTGGATTACTGAGTGGTGTCCTGTTCACGTGTATGGAACTCACTTGGGCCATGCGTATTGTCTCTCCGGTCCAGGGTAGCAGAGCCGAAGGTTTGGTTGGGACGGAATGGTTTGGGGCGTGGTGATGCTCTCGAGGTTGCTGCCCCCGTGTGGAAAGAAAGAGGGGTTGGGCTCTTGGTCCAAGCACCGGTGGAGTTGTAAGGCGTGGCTCCGGAGATGCGAGGGGGAGATTGTTGGAATACAAGTGTGAGTGGTGTATCCCACATCGGAAAGAAATAGGCCAAGTGAGTACTATATAAGTGAAGTGGACTGAGTACTATATAAGTGAAGTGGACTCATGTACCTAATACCTCGAGGTTTTGGGTTATAGAGTGGTGTCCTGGTCATGCGTATGGAACTCACTTGGGCCTTGCGTATTGTGTCCTCGGTTTTCGGGCGACTCCCAATTCCTAACAAGGATAACTAAATATTTTGCTCTTTTCAAGCATAGATCCCCTCTCTAAAAAAGTCATTAGTTTTGTGTACAGTTTCTGTGTTGGCATGTGTTATGGCACGATTTACGAAATTAAGCTCGAGTTAAGACAAGGTTTACGAAGTCATGCTTAATTGTAAAAGTTTCTTAGTTGATCCATAGTTATTGTAATGTGATTTCCCTTCATTCGCTATACTCTGTAAGCATATATATAATGGCATGCTCAATATGAATGAAAATCATCGAAAATTCTTTGAAATTCCTTTTCTATTGTTTTAATATGGTAATGGTGTGGGTCCAATCACTCCTCTTTTTTTCCTTTCCACAAATTTTAATATGAATTCTAGCACCAAATTATACCAGATTTTTGAACCCAAAATTATTATAACATGTACAAATCCTAACACCAAATCATGTTAGATTCCTGAAACCTAAGAAACAGTAAGCCTGAACAAATTCTTGTACCAAAACGTGCTAGATCTCAAAACCTCGAAGAAAAAAAAATTGTGGCTTTTGAAAAACAACAAAATTAGTATGAAAAAGATTTGCTTGACCTTTCTCATTGAGGTTAGTGATCTATTATCTTTTGCCTATGTTGTTCAATCAAGTAAAGGTAAGGTATCCATTTTTTCAGCTACTTTTATGAATAATATATGGATAATTGATATGGGTGCTACAAATTATATGACTAAGGATATAAGCCAGTTGAAATCAGGTTCTCATTCCTCTAATTCCATTATTTCTACAACCAACGAAGGTGAAAGCACTGTCATTTTTATCAAACAAACTCGTTTTAACCAAAATTTTAAGTGTTTCTTCTCATGATTGCACCCTATTATTCATCACCCAGCTTACCTTAAAACTACAATATACTATAACGTTTTGGCCCATTTATTGTCTCTTTTAAAATATACAAATCGGGAACGTTCATGGTAGTGGTGTTAGAACTCAAAGGGGACAGTTCTTGATACGATATGGTATATCTTAGATATGATTTGGTGTGATACGATATGGTATATCTTAGATATGATCTGGTATGATTTGGTGTATATTTAATTACCGTGTATAGCTCTATCTTTGTGTATAAATACCATCCTAAACATCAATACAAATGTGTGATTTACACCAGAATTATATGGTAGCGGAGCAACCCTAAAGTATGTCAACTCTTCCCTCTCTTTCTTCCTCAAGCCTACCTGCTTCTAGCAGTACAATGGCCCTAGCCTCCAATTCCTCTCTTGTCCCAAATCAAAACCTCTCTCACCAGCTGACGATCAAATTGACGTCAACTAATTACCTCCTCTGGTGTACCCAGTTTCTTCCTATGGTTCGAGGCTGCGACTTAGAACACTTTCTTGATGGTTCTTGTCCTTCCCCACCTAAGTTCCTTGATGATGGCCAACTTAATCCTGTGTACCAGACATGGGTACGTCAAGATCAAACTGTCCTCAGTTGGATTACTGCTTCTGTCTCTGAAAGCCTTCTCTGTCAACTATCTGTTGTGGCCACGGCTCGATTGGCTTGGGAGAAACTCGCTACCACCTATGCCAAAGCGTCCAAGCCAAAGATTCAGGACCTCAAGCACCAGCTGATTACTCTACAACGAGGTAATGACAATATTGAAACCTATGTTCAGAAAGCCAAGAGTCTTGCTGACTGCCTTGCTGCTCTTCAACACCCGGTCCCTGATGACGATTTGGTTGAGTATATTAAGAGTGGACTTGGCCCTTCCTATCGCTCGTTCACACGGTCCATTGATGCAACTCATGTTGATATTGATTTTGACACTCTTTTCGGCATGCTTCTTCAAGAAGAGCGTCAACTTCAACTGGATGATGCAGCTGCTATTCCTCCCACTGCCTTTTATAGCAGTACCTCTCCCACAGCGCACTATGGGGCTGCACCAGTTCCTCGTGACCGAGGACAGTTTCGGGGGGGTCCTCGTGGCCGTGGCCGTGGTGCTCCTGGTATTCTTCCCACTCCTTTCGCACCCCGTCCTGGTAATTTCTCTATGCATACTCATGGTAATTATTATCCGAGTGCTCCTTCGGGTACCCAATCTGCCCCTCTCACCTCTATTCTCACCTGCTATAATTGTGGTGGATCTGGGCATGTGTCCCATGTATGTCCTTCTCCAAAGAATGCTTCTTCTCGGCCTTCTCCTCGTCCCTCTTCTCACCTTGCTACCACCTCCACCTCCACCTCTCAACCATGGCTCATGGATAGTGGCACAACGCACCATCTCTCCGCTCGGCTTGATGACCTTGCTATTCATTCTGAGTATCAAGGTCCCGAAGAGGTCACCTTAGGTAATGGTTCCACTCTTCCCATCTCTCATATTGGACAATCTAATGTCTCTATTGCTGGTCATACTTTTTCTCTTCAAGATGTTCTTCATGTACCCACTGCTCAACAAAATTTGATTTCTGTTAGTTCCTTTGTCACTACTAATCGCGTTTCTGTTGAATTCTTCCCTGATTGTTTCTTGGTTAAGGATTTGGCAACGCAGGAAATACTGTACCGCGGGCTGAGTAAAGATGGTCTTTATCCTCTTCCATCGTCTCTACCATTGTCAGCTGCTCAGAGTCACTCTACTTCCCTCACCACGTGGCATGCACGTCTTGGACATGCTTCATCGTCCACTGTCCACCGTTTGGCATCTACTGGTCACTTAGTGTCGTCTGGTCCTGTTAGTTCTACTTTGTGTCAAGCCTGTGTTTCCAGTAAAATGCATAGGCTTCCATTTTTCGAGTCTCAATATCAGGCCCGTGGGCCATTAGATTTAATTTGTTCAAACGTTTGGGGTCCGGCCCCTGTTATTTCTAATGATGGGTTTCAATATTACGTTCTTTTCTTTGATCATTATAGCAAATACACTTGGATTTACTTTCTTCAATGCAAATCTGATGTCCTTCCTGTCTTTCATCAGTTTCGATTACTAGTAGAGAAATATTTTGGCTGTTCTATTCGACAATTCCAAGCTGATTGGGGTGGTGAGTTTCAGGCACTTACAGGTTATCTTCGCACCCATGGAATTACACAGCGTGTTTTGTGTCCTCACACTCCCGAACAAAATGGGCGTGCGGAACGTAAACATCGCCATGTTGTTGAGACTGACTGTGCACTTCTCTTTCACTCCAGTGTCCCTCAAAAGTTTTGGACCAATGCCTTCGAAACGACCGTTTATGTCATCAATCGTCTTCATACCCCTCGTCTTCAAAATCATAGTCCATATGAACTTTTATTTCATTCTCCTCCAGTTTATGATCAACTTCGTGTCTTTGGTTATTTGTGTTATCCTTGGTTACGTCCCTATGCTAAACATAAGTTAAATCCTAGGTCTCTTCCGTGTATTTTTCTTGGCTATAGTCGTACCCATGAAGGGTACAAGTGCTTTGATCGTGCTTCTAATAAGTTCTATGTCTCACGTCATGTCCTATTTGATGAATAGGTCTTCCCTTACCGATCGATTGATGGTGCTTGTGCCCCTGCTCCTGTGCCACCTACCCTTCCTGCCGTCCACATCACCACACCTGCTCCTCCGAGCTCTCTTTCTCCAACCCCTACCCCTACCCCACCAGCTCCAACTATTCCTGATACTTCTTTGGTCCTGGACACCACTACCACTGCCTCGGATCCACCACCTCCCTCTGATACTAGACACTCTATGGTTACTCGGGCTCAGACGGGTACTCTGCGGAAGAAAGTTATTCAGTCTATGTTGGCCACTGTCTCCCCTCCTCCGGAGCCGACTTGTTATACCACCGCTGTTAAACTCCCAGAGTGGCGTGCAGCTATGGATGCGGAGTACAGTGCTCTTATTGCCAACGGTACTTGGCGCCTTGTTCCTGCACCTCCTGCCTCTAACATTGTTGGGTGCAAATGGGTCTTTAAGACCAAACTTCATCCCGATGGCACTATTGAGAGACACAAGGCTCGCTTAGTCGCTAAGGGCTTCCATCAACGCCCTGGGATTGACTTTGCTGACACCTATAGTCCTGTGGTCAAACCGACCACGATTCGCCTTCTTCTCTCCCTTGCTGTTTCTCACGGATGGGAGGTGCGCCAGCTGGATATCTCTAATGCATTTCTCCATGGGCGACTTGAGGAGGATGTTTACATGTCTCAACCGCCCGGTTATGTTGATCCTCGTTGTCCCACCCATGTGTGCAAGCTTGAAAAATCCATCTACGGGCTCAAACAAGCACCTCGGGTTTGGAATAAGTGTCTCACTGATGCTCTTCTGGAATTTGGGTTTCGATGTTCCAAAACTGATTGTTCTCTCTTCTATTCTACTGGCCCCGAAAAGCTCTTTTGCTTAGTCTATGTGGATGATATCATTGTGCTTGGGTCCTCTCGGTCACTGGTTCAGACCTTGGTCACGAGCCTTCAGACTCGGTTCTCCCTTCGTGACATTGGTGCCTTGCATTATTTTCTTGGGATTGAAGCCCGATGGCGTCCTAGTGGGCTTGTTCTTCACCAGCACAAATATGTTTGTGATCTCTTGCAACGTGCCAACATGCATGAAAGTAGTCCCATCTCTACCCCCATGTCTACAGATAAGCTCTATGCTGGTGACACTCCTCCTCTTCCTGATCCTACACTCTTTCGCACTATTGTTGGTGGCCTTCAGTATCTCACATTCACCCGCCCCGATATTGCCTTCTCTGTGAACAAGGTGTCTCAATTCATGCATTGTCCTACGGACAACCAATGGTCTGCAGTTAAACGCATTTTGCGTTTACCTTCGTGGAACGTCCACGCTTGGCTTGTTTCTGCCTCGGGACTCCTCTACCCACCTTCGTGGCTTCTGCGATGCCGATTGGGGGGGTGATCTTGATGATCGTAAATCCACCACTGGCTATTGTGTCTTCCTTGGCTCGGCTCTTATTTCTTGGAGCTCTCGCAAATAGCGTGCTGTCTCCCGTTCTACCACTGAAGCAGAGTACCGCTCACTTGCCACTCTTGCTAGTGAACTTGTTTGGCTCACTCATCTCCTTCATGAGATTGGTCTCTCGTGTTCTACCCCCCCGCAGATTTGGTGTGACAACCTTAGTGCCACGTATCTCACAGCCAATCCAGTTTTCCACTCCCGCACCAAACATATAGAGATTGACTTTCACTTTGTCCGTGACTTAGTGCGCAAGCGCCAACTCTCTGTTCGTTACATCTCTACTCATGATCAGCTTGGTGATTTGCTTACAAAGCCCCTTCACAAGTCACGCTTCCAAGACTTCTGCTCCAAGTTCTCCCTCACCCTAGTCCAACTTGAGGGGGAGTGATACGATATGGTATATCTTAGATATGATTTGGTGTATATTTGATATGATTTGGTGTGATACGATATGGTATATCTTAGATATGATCTGGTATGATTTGGTGTATATTTAATTACCGTGTATAGCTCTATCTTTGTGTATAAATACCATCCTAAACATCAATACAAATGTGTGATTTACACCACAATTACAGTTCTTACGGCTTCTGGTGCTGCAACCGCAGGGGGGCTGTTACGCGGCTCATCAGGCGAATGGCTGGGAGTTTTGTGCGTTAATATCGGTATATGTTCACCTCTCATTGCCGATTTATGGGGCCTCAAAGCTATCCTTGATCTGCCTGGGATAGGGGCTTCCGAACCGTGGAAGCTGAAGTGGATTCACAAATCATTGTGGAAATGGCTAACTTGGATACCGACCACCTGCAGTTCGTTCCAGCACTACTTCTGGAAATTAGGAACTTGATTAGGAGGAACTGGGCTGTCAAATTGAAATATGCACACAGCCAGGCAAGCCAGTGCGCAGAATCTTTGGCGAAGTTGGCATTCTCGTTCGACAGGGGAGCAACGGTACTTGATCGTCCACCTGACTTCCTTTTGATGAGTTTAATGGCTGATGTAATGGGGACTAGTCCTCATAGCACTGTTTGATGTACAAAGTTTTGTTTAATAAAGGCCCGCGAGGCGTGATCATATTACCCCAAAAAAAAAGGGTAAATTCTACCATCTGGATCTTAATAACAACGAACGAACTCAAATCAGTCATGCAAATTCTACAATGAATAAAGAACTAGCGAGAGACAAAATTTTGTTGTGGCACTGTTGGAGCACCTTTCTTTTGGGTATATTAAAAGGTTACGTCCTCAATTATTCTCAAATATGAATGAGTTAGAATTCATTATAATACTTATCACCAGAATCAAACTTATGTGTTACAATATGATAATGGCATTGGATTTATTGATTCTGTCTTTAAGAATTTCTTGAACCAGTATGGTATTCATCATTAAACATTTTGTACACACACATCACAACAGAATGACTTGACTAAGAGGAAGAATCGGAAATTAATGGATGTGGTTCGTGCTTTCTTTTTGTGGATGAATATGGCTCGGTTTTGTTAGGGGAGAAGTTGTTACTTCCGTTGCATATATCATCAGCAATAAATGCATTGCAAAACAAAAACATTATGAACTAGAATTAAAGGTTGAGAACAAATACCTAATTAGTAACCATGTATTCTATTATAGATTTTTTAGTTCTCATGCACTCATTTTAGTCTAATTATTCAATATATCTATTTTTGTTTTGTCGCATATTCAATATATCTATTATTAGTAGTATGTAGGAAGCTTTAATAGATCCCATATGAAAGAAATCAATGGATGTAGAATTGGAGATACTTCAAAAGAATGATACATGAGAACTTGTCCATTTGTCATAAAGCATGAAGACAGTTGGATGTAGATGGGTGCACACAGTAAAATTTAATGCTGATGGCAACAATGACAGGTTCAAAGCAAGACCTGTTGCAAAAGATATGAAGTATGTTATTAAAAGATCTTTTCCCCAATAACAAAGATTAATATAATCCTCACTCTTATATTTTTAGCAGCAAATCAAGATTGGTCTTTGCATCAATTTGATATCAAGAATGCATTCCTTATTAGCGATCTTTAGAAAGAAGCATAGATGGAGATATCTTCTAGAGTCCAACAAAATCCAACAAAAAGAATACAATGTGCAAGTTAAAACGACCATTGTATAGATTAAAACAATCACCAAGAATTTGGTTTGGAAGATTCTCAACCACTATGAAGGATTTAGTTATAAATAGAATAATTTAGAGTATACGCTATTTATAAAAGGTAATAAGGTAAGGTGACAACTTTGATTGTTTATGTTGATGATATAGTTCTAATAGAAAACAATCCAAATGAGATGAGGGACTTGAAAGAATACTCTGCTACCAAATTTGAAATAAAGGACTGCAGTAACTCAAGTATTTTTTTGGAAATTTAAGTACCAAAATCCAAAAATAGTACTTATCTCTCCCAACAGAAATATGTATTGGACCTTCTTAATGTAACAGCCCGGGTAAAAATTTTGATTTTTACCGGGACTGTAAAAGTCTATTTACCGTGATTTACTGTTGAATTAATCTTGGGTAATTAATTCAAGGTAAATCGGGAGTCGTTTTTTGAAACCGAGGGTTTTCCCGCGCTCGTGATTTTCCTGTGAATTTTTCGGAACTAAGTTGGTATTTTTCGGGTTTCGGAATTTCTCGGAAAATCACACCGGAAAATAACTAAGGAGGTATCTGTTATTTTCTGGTCCGGATCGGACTCGCCCGTAATACGGACGAACTGTATTATTTGAGTTCACAAGACTAATAGTAAAATTACAGTTATAAAAGAAGAAGAGAAGCCGGTGGAAGAGGAGAGGAAGAGAGGAAAAAAAAGAGAGAAAGAAAAAAAGGAGAGAAAAGGAAAGGAAAAAGAAAAAGAGAGAAAAAAAAGAAAAAGAAAAAGAAGAAAAAAAAGAAAGAGAAAAATCAGAAAAAAATGAAGGAGGAGAAAAAAAATAAACACAGAAAAATAGAAAAAAGAGAGAAAAGAAAATAAAAGAAAATTAGGAGAAAAGAAATGAAAATAGAAAAAAAACAGAAAAAAAGGAAAAAAAAAAGAAAGAAAACCCGGTGAACAGTTTGTCACCTTCTTCCCCGCCTCGGCGCTGTTCACCAGGAAGAGTCCCGGCCGTTTTCTCGCAGCACCGCCGCCACCTTGGTCTTCCTCACGACCTGGCAACCTCAACCCCACCGCCACCGCCCGACGCCGCTGCGAGACGCGCCGTCCAGGAGCGTTGACCCGCGAGCAGACCCGCGGATCTGCTTCTCCCGCCGCCCGCAGCACCAGCAGCTGCCGCCGTGCCCAGTTGCCGCCACCCTCGCGCCGCTCTCTGTCCGCTGATGCTTTGCCTCGCTCGTCTTCTCCTGCCTCGGTCCGCCGTCGTCGTCGCGCTGCTTCAACCCGAGGTGAGGCCGGGTTTTCCGACCCGTTTTGACGGGCGGGTCGCGCCTGGTTCTGGGTTGACTGGAACTGGGTTTGACCTGTCCTTTTTATTTATTTTTTTTTCTTTCTTAATATATATATATGTATATGTAAATCTATTTATTTTCTGATAGATAATTTGGAAAAAAAATATATTTGCATGGTGAAAATTAAGGCTAGTTTAATTCTGTTGTTTTGAGGAAAAAAAATATATATACTTTGATTCTTCAAATTAAGATAATTATGTTATGTTTGTAAATTATTATTATAGTTAGATTAGAAAATATATAAATACCATATAAATAATTTCTGGAAATTTAGTTTGTATATTATTTAGTCTGGAAAATTATAATTTTGGTATATGTATATGAATATGTATTTTAAAAATTAAAGTTAATTATATATTGTGTTGGAAAATATTATTATTATATATTTAGAAAAATATAAATACTATATAAATATTTTCTGAAAATTATAAATAGGTTATTATTTTCTGGAAAATTATGATGATTATTATTTTGGGAAATTATAATTATTTTATGGAAATATTTTGAAAAGAATTTTAATTAAAGTATGGTACCGAAATTATATTCGGAAATACGTACGGTTAATTATTTTCGGTAAAGGATAAAAAATAACGGATATGAATCGGGATGGGAAATTCGCAGTTTGGGCATCATAGTATACCGATTATGTGCATTTATGTGTATGTATGATTTTGTTGTAAAGGTTTGGATATCGGGCAGTTTCTCGAGGAGCCGGCGTCGGACCGGACATTGTCTCCGAAGTTGAGTAATCGGCCAAGGTGAGGATGGATTTCCTTCAATATGTGCCTATATTACTCGGATATTATGTTTTGATGATTGTGCATTGTTGATTGTTGCTTTTGCTATGTTTTGAGTTCGGGATGTTTATCCCGGTGTCATGTTGGTTTTAGGGATGTTTATCCCCGTGTCGATTTTCTGTGTCTTTGGAATAAGTATAATGGAATAATTAATGAATTGTGACGAGGATGTCGATCCTCGGTATTTTGGTTAGGGATGTCGATCCCTGAGTTCGGTTTTTGACGACAGTAATATAATTGTCACGTGGTAAGTAGAGGTACGACCGGATGGTTAGAGACTGTTTTGTGGTGGCCATGATCTGGGTTCGTGTGATAAGCATGTCTATGCTTGGGATGTCTATCCCGGTTTGTTATTTTTGGGATGTCTATCCCTGGGTTCTTTTTGATCTGGCACCAGGAACAGGTTGATAACCTGGTACGACCCTAGCTTATCCGTGACGGGGCCCGGGAAAAGATAAAATTGGATAATTGGATTATGTTTGAGTCTTTTGGGTCGGTTTTCACTTATTTTTGGACCTTGAGTACTTTAGTGTCCATATTGATGGTCTTTCCATTGTCGTGAGCACTTCGGACTCACCCCTCACCTGCGGGCTTTCATCCCGTAGGATGAGTTATTTTTGGTACAGGATTGGTGCATTCCAGACAGGCTACAGCGTTATCCCTTGGACAGGGCTCGGATCCATAGTTTGCATGTGTCGCATACAGTGTTAGTGAGTTATTTAAGTCTTCCGCTGTGCAATGTTTTCGCTATTATTGGGCCATTGGGCCGGATTTGTTACTTATGTTGTTTTATTATTTTGGGCTGTTGGGCCGAGTTATTATTGTTCACACTGTATGCTTGGGCTTATTTGGTTGGGTCGTCACAGTTCCGGCACGTGTTTACTGTGTACGGTAAATACGGGTCGGGGCGTTTCACTTAAAGAAATTAGAATACTAGAATGTTTTCTGCAAACCCTTAGAAACATCTATCAAAATGATTCAAAAGCATGGGATTTTTCTAGACTAAGCACTAACTAATAAAGGTCAATATTAGTGCTTAGTTGGGAGATTAATTTATTTAGCACACACAAGACTAAATATTACATATGAAATTAGTACTATTGTGAACACCTAAATTTGACCCACTAATATTCTATTGATTTGAATTATGAAATATTTCTGACTATGAATTAATGAGATGATTTAATCCCGAGTTTGGGTATTTTTGTAATTTAATATTAGCAGAATATTAATATTTTATTATTTTTGGATTTTTAATGTATTAACATTAGCGAAATTATTGAGATGATTTAATTCTGAGTTAAATATATTTAAAGGTTTAATTATAATAAAACATGATTATTTAATTGTTTTAGGCCTTTTTATTTATTTTGGACCCATTTGAGATGATTTTGGATTTAAAATAATTTTGGAGCCTGAATCAATTAAATATGGACCCTCCAGCATTTTTGGCCCATCAAAACACTGGACTTAGCAGCTGCTTTACTCTGAATTTTCGTCCAAAATTCGGATTAAATTATTACCTTAAGTGTTTTTGGTGTTTTATGGTAATTAGAATGGAGCGGAAAGAAAGTAAAGAAATTAGAAAAAAGGGTGGGGGTAGGCTACAAGTTAGGAGTGTTTTTGGAGCTTAAAACAGGTTAAAAACCATTTAGGAAGGGCGTGGGAATCAAGTTGGACCGGAATAATGAGGATCGAAACCGGAAAGGAAATAACTTTTTGGAAACAGGTGCCGGCGGATATGGTGACATGATCGCCAGCACCTGGCGGGCTTAGAATGATGACCGCCAGCACCTGGCGGTCGTCGCGATATGACTGCCGGCGCCTGGCGGACATCGCTCCCGGTTTTGGCAGTTTTCCGAATTTTTCCTGTTTTCTTGATTCTGGGTATCTACCGTTGGATCTAGGAGTTGGGGGGTCCTCTTGGTAGCGGAGCCATAGGCTCTTTTGAACTCAGGGATAGCACCAGAGTTCTATAAAAGAAGAAGTAAGAACAACTATCGTTATGAAAGGAGAGTAAGAGAAGAATACATAAACCATGAGTGAAACCCAGGAAACTAACACCACCAATTATATACCATCCCAAGCACTTACTTCTCTTTCAGCCATCTCTCTCCCTGAATCTTTCAGAAGAACCCAGTCACATAAAATTGATCACTTAGTTGAAATCACTCATATTGCAAAAGATGTTCGATTGAGGATTCAACTCTCCCACTTGTTAATCCTTATACCATCTTTAAAAAAGGTTCTATTTCTAGAGCCATAAAAACTCTCATCTCCTCTCGCCGTCCTATGGTGAAAGAGTACATCCAATTTTCAAAGATAAATCACTGTGTCTTGAAGACTACAGCTGCAGAACAGTATGTTATAATTGAGATTCCCCCTGTTTTCATCAATCAATGGGTAAGACAGGGATATTCACATCTCCACCCTGGAGCGATTCGGCTCGTCCTTTCTTATTATGGACGACAAGGCCTACCTGTAACAGCCAGATTGCCACTTCTTGACACTCGTTATCTTCAATACGAGCATGTTGTTATAGGAACGGTACTGACGACATTGAATTCGGGAAGTGTTGTTCTAACATTTTTCCGAAACTTTAATATGTCTCTTCTTGATGAAAATCTGTCCAAAGCTTTGAAGATCCAGATACATATCTATGGAGCTGAGCAAACATCCTCATCAATTGCAGCAACTTTTCACCACCAGCTAGTCTACAGATTACAGGACCATGCAATTAATCTCAGCTTTCCAGGCATATCTTCTGATCCTTTGTTCATTTATGCTGACACTGATAAGGTTCCAACAATTGTCCAACCTCCGCGACAATTATCTCGGGAAGAATTAGTTAAGCTGATTCTTCGGGAATGATTGATTAATTATGAGAAATTGTAGAGAAATGAACAACCAATCCAGATCATGGAATCTTCTTTTCAGAAACAACCTGATGGAACTGTGAAAATGACCTATGGTCATCCGGAGTCATCTTCTGCCATGAACTCCTCCTTCTTTCATTCTTGCATGATCATCCCTCTGAAGACGCCAAAAGAAAAAGTTCCCATCAGTCACATGTCAACGGACATTTTGTCTGGGCACCAGATCCAGTATCTGTGATTCGAGATGTGATTGTGATGACATCATAGAATTGGATCTTGAACGCACCGCTTCAGATCCAAACCCTAAAAAGAAGAAGCACATATCTCCATGCAAGAGTCCTTCGATACAAAGAAGGCCAGGACGAGGAGAACCAGGTGCCCCTTGGATAGGACCTTGCCAACTCAGTCCTCCTCTTCCTCCTCTTCCAGTCTATACAAAGGCCCTGAAAGTTTTGTCCAAAGAAGGACTTACTTCTCGTACGATGGAAACTAAAAGTTTTCAACTTGTAGAGAAGCAAACACCATTGCAATCTTGCATGATGTTTGAAGAAGAAAATTTCTCTCCTCTCAATCCCATTACTGATCCATCTACAAGAATCTCAGCCAGACCTTTTGTCTCTCCACCACAAGCCATACAACCTGATGGCCAGAGAGTCATGCCCTCACAAGTCGAACAAGTACTTAACTGGCAGTCTCAAGTCGTTAAGGCTCAGCACCATCAAACAAAGGAGATTTCTGAAAAACTTTCTCAAGTGGTACAAATCAGTTCTCAAACAGAACAAAAAGTGGATGCAATTGTAGCGAATCTTTTAGCTACCGAACAACGGTTGTGTTAAAAAATTACAACCCTTGAAGTAGAGCTCAAAGAAATTAATCGGACCTGAAGACTAGTCATTGATCCAGAAAGAAGTCGCAAAGATGCTGAATTAAAGCGACTTCGTGAAGATCTGGATGGTTTTGTTAAAATCCGTCAAAGAGAAGTTGAAAGGGCAAAACAAAAGGAAGCAGAAAGACAAAAAAAAAAATAGTCATAACCTTCACAGTCATTACCTCTCTATTCTTCACCACAATTTCCTCAACAGCAGCCAGTACCCCATCAATTCCCTTTCTTTGCTCCATCACAACTCTCACAATCCTATGTACCCCCTTTTCCTCCTCTTATATTTAGAACAGTCCCACCAACTCATTCAGTAATTTTTGGTGTCTAGTCCCCGTCTAAACTCCATTCCTCCTCCGAAAATTCAGAAGAACAAAGTTCAGAAACACTCTCCTCCAAACAGGCAGGAAAACGGCATATGCCACAATATGCTATCTCCACGACAGCACCACAGGCTATGTCAGACCAAGAGTCTCAGTCTTCTGAAGACTCGGATCAAATTTCTGAAGTCTGGACCTCTGAAAAAGAACAGACTGATATTACCTGACTTTGCATGGCTACGGCAGCCACATCTTCCACTCAAACCCATATTGAAGAAGTCCCGGATGATCCCCCGGATATGGCCAGCCTCAAGATACAGCTCAGTCTACCCCAGGTCAACCTCAAACCTCGGAAGATACTCCAATGGTTGATGCTATGCTTGACCCACCTCCTAAGCCAACTGAGGACCATGGTTTACTATTGATGATATCCCGCCATCTAAGTGGCAGTCTTGATTTACTGAATTCCGAGCATGGATAGATAACCAACGAACGGTTACAGGTCAATCTCTCTATCTTATCCTGAAGGAATTCACATCTAGGCTCATTGGAACATTGTGGGAATGGTTCAATAAGATGAATGACACTTCCAAGGCAAATCTACACACTGCTAAAGACTCAGAAGAAGTTATTGCTTATTTCTACCAGTCATTTCTTGGTGACCCATTGAAGCTCAAACAAAGGCAAGAATCAGAATTCTACCAGATGAAATGTTGCTCCATGAAGAGAAAAGATCTTGATTACCATTACCAGAGAATGCTGAAGTATTACTGGAAACTGATCGCAGATGCCAATTCTGTCAATACGTTGAATCAGACGTATCTTTCTTCACTTCCTGATGAACTTCAGCCTTCTGTTCTCAGAGCAATCACTACACAAAAAATTGATGTCAGTACAACACCGATTGGCATACTTCATCAATTGGTACTTGAATCAGTCGAAGCGCTCTGTGAGAATCAAGATTATTTTTCGAAGTTCCTGACCATAAAGGTCCCTTGCAAGAAACCATTTTTGAAAATCAAGTGCAAGGATACACAGTGTTCGTGCAAGAAATCCACTCATGGATTTCTCAAAAAGCAGTCGAAGGGAAAATCCAAAAAATGGAAGTCTTTCGGAAGGACAAAGGGCCGACATAGGTTCTTTAAAAAGAAGTCCCGAAAAGGGAAAAATACTGATCGTTGTTATGTCTGCGGAAAGAAGGGACATTTTGCAAAAAATTGTCCAATAAAGCCTGCTAAATCAGCAAAGATGATACAACAAATTGGTCTTGAGGATTCTGACGGAGATATTGAATCTCTTTATTCTGAACAAGAAGAAATGAACCATGAAACCGTGTTTTCTCTTGTTATCACAGATGAGGAAGAATCGGTTTCCAGCTTGTCTTCAACTGAGGTCGAAGTCCCAATCTTTGTGGCCCAATCATCTCAACCCACCTTGACCAGCCCATCTATTAACTTGTCAATTCTTCCAGCCAGGTATGAAAAGCCCATCTCGGCTATTGGCTTCATGGATACAGGAGCCCAAAAAAGCATGATGAATCCAGAAATCTTGCCAGCGCATTATTGGACCAAACATGATCAACATTTCCGGGCTGTAGATGGAAAGATTTTCACCACTTATCTTATTACGAAGAAAAAGATAGGAATTCAGTTCTTCCCTGGATGCATTGTCTGGGTTAAAGTCCTTGGATCACATTTTCCAGATCGTGATATTGTAGTTGGTTTTAATATTTATCAAAAGGCCAAGTCTCTACAAATCCTACCAAATGGGCTCAAATACAAAAGATTTTTTAAGCCTTATACGGATCTCATCAAGATTTATTCATTGGCCCAAGTCCCAAAATCTTTCGAAGCTGTTCGAGATCAACTTCTCAAGACTTGTGCAGACTCACAAGCGGACTTCCATCATCCTTTTCCATTATGAAAAAACAAGGAGTTTTTTTTATCTCCTTACCCTTCAAGAAAAATGAAGATGTTAATCCAACAAAAGCCAGTCATCCTGGTATGACTCCTTCAGACTTGGTACTTGCTCGAGAAGAATGCAATCAATTACTCTCTTTGAAGTTAATTGAACCCAAAAAATCTGAATGGGCATGCCAAGCCTTCTATATGGAGAAGCGCACAGAAAAATTACGTGGGAAGAAGAGGCTTATTATTGATTATAAGCCACTTAATCATTTCTTACGAGATGATAAGTTCCCTATTCCAAAGATCGAGAATTTTTTCATCTATCTCAAAGATGCCTTTATCTTCTCCAAATTTGATCTTAAGGCAGGATTCTGGCAACTTGGTATCCATCTAGAGGATTGACCAAAAACTACATTTTGCATTCCAGATGCTCAATACCAATGGATAGTTATGCCGTTTGGGTTAAAGGTTGCACCTTCTCTTTTTCAAAAGGCCATGACAAGAATACTCGCACCAATTCTCCACAGCACGTTGGTGTACATTGATGATATCCTCCTCTTTTCAAAAGATGAGGAGTCACATCGTGCATTGTTGGAAGACTTTCAAGCCCTTGTTCAAAAATATGGAATCATGCTGTTTGAGAAGAAAAGCTTTATTGGATAGACGCAAGTAGATTTTCTTGGTATGAGAATCTCATCAGGCCACTACATCCCAGGACCACATATCACACATGAGTTGCTCACCTTTCCTGACGAACACCTGTCCTCAAAGGAAATTCAACAATTTCTTGGAATTGTCAACTATCTACGCAACTTTATTCCAAAGGTAGCTACTCACACCTCAGTCTTATCAAAGATGTTGAAAAAAGCTGCTCCATCATGGGGTCCAGAGCAAACCACAGCTTTTCAACAGTTGAAACAAGTGGCTCAAATTCCAACACTATTGAAGATTCCCTCTGTGGGAAAAAGAATCCTCCAGATTGATGCTAGTGATCATTATTGGGGTGTTGTCCTACTTCAAGAAATTGATGGCACCAAACATCTTTGTGGACATGCTAGCGGATAATTCAAAGACTGAAAAGTATTATCACACCATCTACAAAGAAATCCTAGCTCTCAAGAATAGGATCAAAAAAATTTGAATTCCATTTGATTGGACATCACTTCAAGATACAGATGGACAATTCCTCTTTTCCGCATATTCTAGATTTCAAGAACAAGTCCCTCCCAGAGAAACAATTATTGCGCTGGAAGGACTGGTTTGCAACGTATGATTTCGAAGTTGAGCATATAAAAGGGCAACACAATGTACTTGCAGATTTGTTATACAGACCAAAAACCATTTCCATCATCCAAACTCCTCAGGTTATTCCCTTTATTTACATGGCTACCCCTGTTGGAAACACATCCTCTCTTGGAAATAATCGACCAGACATCCTTGATCTCTCAGCCACTGAAACTATCATACCACCATCCTGAGAAGACCTAATACCGTCCACAGTATCCAGACCTATGCCATAAACCATCTTTTCCATTTCAAAACTCTGGTTAATGATGCAATAGGAGAAATATCACCTGTTCTGGGTGCTTCCCGTTACTTGATAGACACCCCCTATTATGATATCCCAAGTTTAGGTACAACCGAGTGGCTGGTATCTCTATATTATTACCTCTTGTTCCTCACCACACTTTACTATTGTCTCCTCCATATCCCTGTAGATCGGGTTCTCCGTCATCTCTTGAACAGAAATGCTCGTACTTCTAAGTGCTGGTATTTTCTTCAGACATTTGCCCCTCTTTCCTGGTGGAGAAGAGAACTTTCCAGAATTCATATCACTCATCCACCTGTCCAAAGAAACACCATTGCTGCTTATGTGGTACTCCATCGACCATACGTCCAGCATAACTCCTCTGTTGCCCCCCGTCCAGTTGTTCATATATGGAAGGTCATAGAAGGAACCAATGCTGACACACCTCGATTAGTCATTGATGCTAAGAGTTTTTTAAGCAGCCTTAATGGATCTCCAATCTCTAGAAACTCTACCTTGACCTCTACTTCTATGGTTGCTTCACCGGCAAGACCTCTCATTCCAAAAAGGGCCCATTCCACCACTGTTCCAATTGAAATATTGAATTGGGCTCGATGGCTTTGTCGTAATGAACTCCCTCCAGAACCATCCACCACATCAAGGTCCACACAAACTGATCCAGTCATACCGACTGATCAAGTGCCATACAGGTCATCTCGGGACCCTGACTCTGACAGTGACAATGACATGACAAATCCGTATTATAATTGCAATTCAGAGGAGCCAATTAGAAAATAAAGTATAAAGTGCCTTGTATTATTAAAAGTATGCTGTAATAAGTGAGATGATGAGTCATCACTCACCAAGTGTGTTGTATTATTAATGTGTGCTGTAAGTGGGATGATGAGTCATCACCCACCTTTGTCTTTTCTTTTGTCTTTTCCGGTTTGTATGTCCATACTCCCATCTATATAAGGGAGCTTGTAAACTTTGGAAAGGGGCATCAGAACTCCCATTATCAATAAAAATTTGTGTGTTTTATAACCATGTCTTACTAAAACTCTCTCTCTTCTCTGAAATCCTTAAGGACGATAGTCCTAATACTTCTTTCTTTTAATCTATCCTAATGCTACGGTCTCCAAGGCTATATGAAATCACAAAAGGGGCTTAGGACCCCCCATTCACCCTCATTCACACAGAATTTTTCTCTTCCCCCTTTATACACACATAAGCTTAGGTGCTTGAAAAAATTATCTAATTCCAAACTTAGGAACCCTTCTAAGGGTTAAAATGCTAGAGGAATTTCGTGGAGAGTAGTAGTAGCAAAGCAACAACAAGAGGAGAGCAAGAGAAGGAGAAGAAGGAGGAGAATTGGAGCAAGTTTGTGGAGGAAAAAAAGAGGAACCCGAGTTGAGAATTCTTGTGCAGGTAATTCCGGAAAAATTATCATATCTGGATGGCGCTATATGTTATGGCATCATTTATCGAATCAAGCTTGAATTACGACATTTTACGAAATTTGGCTTAATTGTTACAAATCTACTAATTGGCCTCGTTATTGTTGTAATATGATGTTAGACATTATGAATTTTTTTTTTGTCGAAAGACGTTATGAACTTATTATATAAGAGAAGAATGGAAATCATATGAAAACTCTCCGAAACTCTATATTTATTGTTTTAGCAATCTGCTTCTAATTTTTGTCAAAAAATAATATTGATAAAGATTATAGTCTCCCTAGTCTATATTATTAATCAAGAAGGAAAGAAAGGAGAAGAGGAAGGGAAAATCTGATGTTGGTGTACCCAAGGTCCCAGGCTGTCCCACATTTTGAATGGTACCCTGGAGAATGATTTGGTGTGGGTGCCCACATTGATTAGTTAGGTACACCATCTCAATCATCCTATCTACATACCAATTTTGACTACGCAGTGCTTAACGTGGGGTCCCCATCACATATCGCAGCAAATCAAATCACTTCATTTCAATCCCATCCTACTACTTCTAGTTCTGCTACTCCCCCTAACGTAAACCTCAATCCAATTATTCTTTTACCCTTGCAAACGTCCCTTCAATTAGATTATAATTATCGCACAGAAATGAGCCGCTAATCCCGGATTAATTTCAATATTTGCCAGCGAGATCACAACCCGACTGGAATTTGACCACATAGGCTACTTTGACCAGAGTTAGGTTAGTTGGGTCTTTTTCTGCATAGGCACTACTTGCATCTACAGCTGGAAACTGTACCAGGACAAGAAGGTAAAAAACTGATGATTAGATTCCATTATTCTTTGTGTTCTCTCCATTTGCCAGAGCCAACCCAAAGTAAATATACTACTACTATATAAATAAACACATAAAAAAAGAAAAAGATTGCAGCAGGTGTTTATTATTAGAAAAAGACTTGTCTCATTAAAATATACTACTCTACATGAGAACCCTCCCTATTGTGTGTTCTTGATCTAGACTACTTTGTTTGTGTTGTCTAATCAAACTCACACACTTGTCCATTTTTAGTATAGAGGTAGGCCTCAATCAAAGTAGAGCACATAAAAAATAAGGGTCTAGGAAGATAAAGAGATGGTCATTTAAGGAAAAATAAATTATGCCAGGGCATAGTGACACTAAGTAGAGTTAGTTTGTGACAAATATTTTTCCCAAATTTGCAGAGCTATGTTTTTTTTTTTTTGTTTTGGTGATGGGATACATGTGCCCACAAGATTGAATGATTTGGGTTTGGGAGGATGATTAGTGGGGAAACATTTATTGAACTTGATGGAGCTGAGATGCATAATGGGTTTTCTCGAAAGTAATGAAAGGGGGGATTGTTAGTTGGCACTGAGGAGGAAAGAAAAATAAAAAAGAAAAGAAAAGAAAAGAAAAGAAAAGAAAGGAGAGGAGTGTGTAACAGCAAAGAGAGGTCTGTTAGGATGGTTGGCAAATGTGTCGGTAAAAAAACAGAAAGTATATGTCAAAGGAACAAGCAAGCTAGCAAGCAAGCAAGCAAGCTTGGCCCTGAAGAGAAGAACCTCTCCAATCTCTCATCTGGGTCTGGGACAAAAACCATTATTAAAAACAGCAAAAAAAGTGTACTCGTACTCCCAATTTTTTAATATCCCAAAAGATAAAGAAAGAAAGAAAATTACAAAGGAGAGTAAAGTGATTAGGTACTGTAATAATTTAGCAACTAGAGCAGTTGGGGGCAGTAGTTAGTCTGTGTCTTCTTTTAAAATCATTACATGTCATCTGTTAACTTGAGCAGGTAAGCCAAAGACCCTCTCTTTCTCTCTGCCCACTTGTAAGCCTCACTGTCTTTCTAGGCTCATAGGTGCCTACAACCCTACATTGTCTCTGATCTGCTATAAAGGTTGGAATTTGATGCTTTCTTTACTGTTTGTGGGAGGAGTAGCCATTTGGTGAATTTTGGTTTTTTGTTGTTGATTTAAGCAAAGCAAGCATTTGATGCCTCCTCAAGGTACCATCATACATCCCATTTAGGGGACTGTGAATGAAATTCTGTTTCATAGCGCAATTCAAGTAGAATTTGATGCCTTTTAGCCTTTTTTGGACACCCCAATCTGGGAATATCACAAAAGCTTGTCTGCAACATCCCTTCTCTGGGTTCTTGGAGTTGTTGTTGCTGGGTCTTTGGTTTTAAAACTTGAACTGCCATTCGCTTTTCTATACCTCTCAAATACGCCATCTTTCTGATCCTACATTAATTGCTTCAAGTTTTGAGCTATCTTCCCCAGCGTGGGTTTAAATGTGGAGATTCATGGCCAATTATATGAATACATTGGCGTTTAGCTGAGTGGAGAATGTGAAAAAAGAAAAACTTAGTACAGCGAAAGTGAAAAAAAGGGAATCTGCTTTCTTTTCTGTTTGGTCTTTGAGCTGGTTGTTACCCAAGTCCACTTTATGCTCTGAAAGGTTCACTTTCTTGTCTGTAGGAAGAATTTTCCTTTCCTTCGTTTGCATAGTTGTGTAGACTTGATCATAAGGTTTTTGAAAGATGAGATAAGTAGCTGGTACTGGTTAGATTTTATGCCTGATACACTGATTTCTCTTTTTGCCCCTTGGATGCTGCAATGAGGTGCTTCTTTTACTTTAACACTATAAAGCTGCCAAAATTACTTGTTCCTTGTTGAGTCCTGCAAGATATCACCAGCTAATTTTAGTCAAAACTCACTTTGGCTTTAGTGTAATTGTTCGTTCTGTTCCATTTCTATATATAGCCATATTCTTTCCTAACTAGTATTTCTTTGGGGCTTTTCTCCTCATTTACCTATAGGCCTGTCCCTTAGGATTTTGAGGTTGAGCTTTTGAATCCAGAGCATGGCAAGTAGTGGTGATAACAATGATGGTCTGGGTTTTCACAAAAGAGATGAGAGTGCTGTGATTTGTCCATCTTCAGGAATGAGCACAGGCCCCTTCTTTCCTTCTGCTTGGGACCCAGTTGTTTCACTCAGCCAGAACGAGAATTTTGGGGGTTCATCATCAATTGTTTCTCAAGGTGAATTTAGTGCTTCTCCTTACACTGTTGCCTTGGAAAACCAGGGAATTCCCAGTTCCTCCCACCTCCTTCATTACCCATCTGATTCAAGTTTTGGTGGGATGGTTACAAAGTTTCCTTCATTTGGGAGTGGGAGCTTCTCAGAAATGGTTGGCTCTCTTGGTTTAACTGACTGTAGCCAGATTGCTAGTATTCCATGCCCTCCAAATTATACCTCTAATAGAGAGAGTCACAATGAAAGGAGTGTACCCAATAGTGGACAGACTCAGGAGGACAATCAATTCTCAGCTGAAACTACTATGGGAGCTTCGCCTTATGGAAAGAGAAGAAAACGTGGGGCTGAGTCCAGTTCCCCTTCTCTTCCTGATAAGGTAATCACATTGTCTAGCCATCTGTAATGAAGCTAAAGCTTTTTGGAGCGCTTTGGTTATTTGTAGTTTTCTTGTGGTTTTTGATGTAGGATGTGGAAGGAATGGTTCAGAAAGATTCTTCTGCAGAAATCTCTCCAAAAGAGCAAGATGAGAAGAAACTAAAAGTTGAGCAAAACAGTAATGGTGCAAATTTGAAAAGTAAACAGACAGCGAAGCAAGCAAAAGATACAGCTTCCAGTGGAGAAGGTACTAAAGATAATTACATACATGTGAGGGCCAGAAGGGGTCAGGCTACGAACAGCCACAGTCTTGCGGAGAGGGTAGGTTGTTTTCTGTTATATGCAGCCTTTTACGAAATGGTATTGTTCATCCTTAAAAGCGATATACTGTTCCTTTTGCAGGTGAGAAGAGAAAAAATTAGCGAGAGGATGAGAATGCTACAAGAACTTGTTCCAGGATGTAATAAGGTAATTAGAAATGCTTACTTGATGGACAATATTTTTGCGTAAGAAAGAAGAGTATAATCTAAATATAGGGTACTGATCATCTTGAAAATGCTATTGTTCTAGATTACTGGAAAAGCAGTAATGCTTGATGAGATTATCAATTATGTGCAGTCTTTGCAACAGCAGGTCGAGGTATGTTATCCTGAAAGTTCAATATTGGATTGTTTACCTGTAAAGTGGAAAGATCTTGTGAAGCCATGAATAACTTGCTTGCATGAGTGAATCTCTTATGTGATTATGTTCTATTTCATGATGGACGCGAAGCAGGGCATATTGAGTACTACTTGTTGTCTGCAAAAGCTTAATACCATTCCGTAATCTTATTTGCTCATCGTTTAACCAATCAGGCTTCATTGTCTAATGTCTATGTCTCGCCTTTATCCACATGAAATTTTGTGGTCAACCTTCCTGAAAGGTTGTTGTTTCATATTTTCTAAGGCAATATATATCCTAAATTCTAACAGTCGATGGTACTATCTCTGGTAACCATAACTTGTACATAACAAATCCGGTAGTCTTATCCTCTATGATAATTGATAACACTACTCAAGAATCTATCCAATTTCTACCAAACTTTACCTGTCTGCAGTTGATAACAGAGGCAACTGAGTATGCATGACCACATAATCGACTAAATCTTATTGGAACTTCAAGTTTTGACAGAATTCCAACAAGTACTGCTTGCTTTGCTGTTGCAGTTTTTATCAATGAAACTCGCCACCGTTAATCCAGAGCTGAACATTGATCTTGAGAGGATTCTATCCAAAGATGTAAGTGTGAGTTTGCATGGTACAACATCTTACACAGTTCTGTTCTCTAGGTTTCTTGAAATGATGTATATTCTTTGCTTGCTTCGAATCTAGATGCTACATTCACGCGGTGGAAGTGCAGCCATTCTCGGATTTAATCCTGGAATGAACTCACAACCTTACTCGCATGGAATCTTACCACCAGGTGTACCAGTTATGCCAAATTCAAATCATCAGATTCTTCCATCACCCCATGTAAGTGAACCTTTTATTTTCCATGGATAAAACTAGTCTCATTTATTGATTAATTAGTTGGTTGAAAATTTGTGCACTTTCTATGAATGCAGACTCTATTGGACAATGATTTCCAGACCCTTTTCCAAATGGGATACAATTCCAGTTCTGCTATGGACAATTTAGGAGGAAACGGTAATTCGCATGTTACACAAGCTCAGTCAAGTTAAGTGTTTCTTGTCCTAATCATATGACTCTATCGTCTTAACAGGGCATCTCAAACCGGAGCTGTAAATCTGGAAAAGACAAGAAAGACTTCATTCATCTCCTAACAATAATCGAGTGTTTCAGAGTTGACTTCCTCACCAAAACTCAATTAGAAACAGAAGAGAGGGGAAAAGTTCATTGGCTGTATAGGTGGCTCCTGACTTCGTTCTTCGAATTTTTAGCAGAAGAAGATGACATGCTAGAATCACACATGTATATTCTCAGAGAAAAGAGAAAAAAAAAAGTTGGATGGTCATTGTTGGAGTTGTTTTTTTTTTTTTCTTCAAGACTTTTCTACTGGGTTGTGAGATGTGAAGTGGTGAAGTGTAGGGAGTATGCGTGCAGTTTTTTGGGCGTCCCGGGGAATCTTGGAAAAGAATTCTTGTAGAGCATATCAGGCTAATAGTATAGACCGATTTGATATTCATTTTGTTTGGTACTTTTATTAAGTGAAAAGCAAGTTCTTCAGAATCATTAGTCAAATTTGCATTGCTTCGCTTGCACTTTGTAATTTGAAGCAATGAAGATGATAATTTAGGCTTGTCAGTTAATTCTCGACTCCTGACTCCAGTTATGTGAGCAAGGGGATGAGATTGGTAAATTGGAGGAGGACAAGATAGTATCTCTATGAATTGAGAAAGATAACAACAATGATTGCTATCCAGGGCAAAAATGATTAATTTTTATTTTTAAATTTTTCATATATTTCCTCCACTTAAAAATTCAGAGTTTCTGTTCCTAAAAAAAATTGAGAGTTTTTATTTTTGCAATTAATTCTTTAGTATCATATATATATATTTGATAACTTGAGTTTTGCTACAAAAAATTGATACGGCAACACCACATTAGACCCACCACCTAGGAGCACCTCCGTATCTAACCCTATCCGTCCCTTAAATTCAAACACATCGAGATAGGTTGAGCACGACAATCCCTCACCTCAAAAGACACTTGGCTTAAGCAACAAAGGAATTGAGTACAAGGAATTTTGGTTACGCCATAAACAAGGATGTTTGATAGGCAAGTCTAATCTCTAAAATAATCAAGCAAGATCAACCTCACTTGCACACACAAAGATAGTCGACTTTGTGAAGAGAATAATCAAGAGTTTTTTCTGAATTTTTACTCAAAAATATTCTGTCCTTCCAAAATAATTAAAATTCCTATTTAGAGGGTGCCAAAGTCGGCACCTCCTAACCCTAGGCTTGATCGACTTGACTTAATCCAATTTGGATTAGTTTTTGCAAATCTAACCTCAAATTGGACTAGGCCTAAATTACATAATTAAAACATCCCAATAATAAATAATAGTTTCAGCCCACTAATGGGCTATTAATGACCCATTAATAATAAATAAACAACTAAAGAATTCAGCCCTAAACATATACCCTAGTCGATATCAATACCAGTAAAAATAACACGCATGTCGATTTTACTCAAGCAAGCATGTCGACTTCACACAAGCATACGGGCTTGTTCTTGAGCTTCGCTCTTAGCTTGATCACCTTATCTTCTTGTAATTCAATGTTGATTAAAGTTTGAACTGGGGCAAACACTTGTGCCTTGAGTTGCTTGGACCTTGCCCTTGTAATTGGCCATTGAAGAATAGACAGCTCGTCACCTCCCCCACTAGCACCATCCTTCCACTAGCACCATCCTTGTTTGCATCAATGAATGCATTCCAATAGAGGTAGATGTTCTAACCTATTAGATGGTTCATTGCTTAGGATTCGTACCGCTTCTTGGTTGTCTATTTTCACGATTAGGTGGCTTATGCTCATGTTCCATGCAATATATAGAACATCATAAATAGCTCACAACTCCGCCTAGAAGCTTGTGTAGGGGCGTAATTCATAGATGAAATCTTTGCACCATCTTCCTTCAGGCCACCGGCACCTGCACGGTTATTGCAAGAATTCATGACACTATCAATATTGGCTTTGTACATCCTCGTGGTCGTGGAGGTGGAGCTCAACCTATGTCCACTGATACTATAGGATCCTACAACTGAGTGTAGACAGAGTGGAATATGCGGTAGAATGTCTGCCGTTGTTGGTGTTGGGACGTCCATACAAAAAATGAACTCATTTTTTTTCTTCCAAAACTGCCGAACTGTAGTCCCAAAACAACAAGCTCCAAGGATAACATGAGTTAACAATTTACTCCCCTCTAATAAATTTTTGCACCCAGCAACATCATTACCTACAAAGAAACCAAGATAGGCATAGATGATGGAAGAAAAATTCATTTATTGAACGAACACACATGAGACCAAGAAATTTTCATTTATAGGACAGTGCGAATTTCAGTAATCTGGAAGAAAATTAAGAGAAATGTGGCCATAAAGATGCAAGCTTTAATGGGGTTTTTTTTTTTTTTTGATGAAAAGCCTTGATGAGTATTTGAACGAAAAATTCATATGCGAAGAATTAATGGGAAGACCGTTACCCAAATCACAATAGTTTTATGGTAATGGCTGTACTTTTGATAAGAAAAGAAAAAGAATTAATGGGAAGACCATAATTTACTCTCTTAAAATGGGGAGAATTTGAAATTTAAAAAAAAAAACTGACATTTACTTTTACACGTGAGTATCGACTATATCGACCAATGATGCTCTGTTTCCTTCAAGTGGTGAGCATGGGATACACGTCGTCGTTTGGGCGTAGACGGAGAGCACACCACAGCGTTTCCTAGTGTAGCGTCGTTTTAAAGTTTCGGGTGATATCTCTCCCTCCTCTCTCTACAGAATCTCTCAGTAGAAAAGAAAAACCGGAAAAATCTTTGCCAATACATCTCTGACAAGTCGTGCGAGTAGGATCGCAACTCGCAAAGGCGGTTCAACAAAAAATTGCAGCAAAAGCCAACCACACCAGAATTTTAAAACCATTGTACTAATAGAGGCAAACCCTAACTAGCTAGCTAGCTAGCTATGATTTATCTAAAGTGTGGAATTGAATCGGTCTTCATTTGGCGTTGATAAAATCATCAGTTTTTTTTTTTTTTTTTGAAGCAAAACATACAGAGAGGAAAAACAGAAATGGGAGGCGAGGATGTTAACCGGAGCAAGGACAGCAATTGGCGGTCTCCAAACAAACAACCCCACCAGGAGGAGAACGATGGAGAAAAGATGAAGCTTTGGGGGATTTTAATCTTCGGCCTAATTGGCGCCACCGCCACCACTTTCGCGGTTAGTTCCTTTCTTTTTAATCCCCTTTCTGTTTTTCTGTTTTCATTTTTTAATTAGTTGATTTTGAAATGTTTTTAAAAAGCTGAATTCTCGTGTTTAAATTGTTTCTTGATTGTTATTTCGTTTCATTTGTACGTATGTTTTTGCTGATAATCGTTGAAGGGATGGAAAGTGTTGAATTTGGGTGTAAATTGTGGTTGAGGTATGGCTATGCTGCTGCATAAAGCTGGTTGGTTGTGTAAGTTCTGAGAAAGTAGAGATTTATTTGGCAGGTTCATCAGCTGCGGCGGACGGTTGATTGGGTTTATTCTCAGGTAGATTAACTATTTGTGACTTAAAAGTCTCATTGTTGTATTGGACTTCACAGGACAATAGTTTTTTAAGCAGTGAAACTGTGAAGTTGCCAGTACAATTTTCTATGCTCTTTGAGAATTTTTTTGGCTCCTAGGCTTAGATGTTACTTCTGTTGATTTCTTGCTTGCACTGAAATGCTGTCCAACATTTGCTAAAAATTGATCATGTTTTTATACTGACTACAATAGTTATCACAATCATCACGGAAAGGAGGTACTGGGAGTTCTTTCCGGACAGCTTTTCAAGAGGAAGCGTGGAAAAGGTATAATCGTCGAATGCAAGAGGAGTACGAGGAAGAAATGGAGAGAGTGGTGAGTTTTGTCTCTATCCATGTTTTTCATACATGCATAATGAAGGAAGATTTAGGAATGCTTCCAGAATCTGTAAGATTATCTTTGTATGACGTGAATGATTAGTCAATTGGTGAAAAGAGATGCAAAAAAGCCGCAGGCTGTAATGCGTTGTTGTTGCCTTTATCCATTCTGGCACAGGTTTTAGTTTTGTTTTACATGATTTCTTCCTTTAACTGTGTTACTACTGTGATGATTACTAAAAATTTGTAAGAGTTCTAGTGAGAATGTACTTGTGCTTGTCTGCTACTTTCCTATGATTGGTAGTCTTGTTGTTTTTCCTGGTAAAGAACCGGAGTATAACACTTCCATCCAACTCTTTCATGAAGTAGGCTTTTGTGAACAATGACTTCTGTAAGCTGATCGCGGGAAACTAAAGTCTCTGAGCTTGATATAACTTTTGGTTAGACTGCTTAGTTTTATAATACTTTGGGTGCTTTAGGGTCCAAATAAATTTCCTGATGCTGACAAGTACAGTCTCAAAATATTTGCATTTTTCCTGCTTGGCTAACTGAGCCCACATTTGTTTCAAGGCTATATACTTATTACTTTTTGTTCTGCACTGATGTAGGCAATATTGGCCTTGCTTGTTTGACCAATGTGATTCAATTCCCTTTTGCTATTTGAAAGAAATTTATGAAAGATATCATTTCTGGATGGTACATCATCTTTCATCTTCATCTCCTTAAATTGTGGGTTTGCTGTTAAACCACATGGGTAGCTTCTCCTTGTAAGAAATATGCTGTGTTAGGAAGCCTGGTCTCAACTCAAGGCGCTGAATACCATAGAGTTCCATGGTTTTTTATTAGTCATTCCTGATTCCTTTTTATTTTTTTAGGAACGTATAAGGCGAATGCAAAGTGTGTTTAACCGGGAGAGGAACAAGTACAAAAGAGGCTATGAGAGCTGGAGGCAAAATGATGGATATAATCAGAATTTCCAGCGAGATGATTGGTATTGGAAGGCTGATACATCCTTCAGAAATCAAAGCTCTAACTTCAGGAGACCTCCAAGAGACAGCCCGGCCTACCCTTTATCACATCATTACTCAATATTGGGACTTGACAGGTAAATGCTAATGCTATAAGACTTATGAATACCCATTATAATCCACTTTTAAACTCTGCCTGTGTATTTAGGAGGTGTACTCCCAATTTAACAAGAGACTATGGGATGCCATAAATTCTTTCATCTTTCTAAATAAAATGTTGCTGTCAATTTGAATAAAAGACTGTTGGAAAAATAGGAACTTTTTATCTTGCATTATTGTATGGACAAAGATTACATCAATTATTACGTTGTTGGTGGGAATTAAATGGTGACATGATGCTGAATAAAAAAATTCACATGACTCGTGCGTTTGGGTTCCGTCAGTTATGGGTAGATGTGATAATGGTGAAATGATATATCTTCCAAACTCTCTGGTGACAATGATTCACGTGTCATTTTGGTTAAGTGGCTGTTTAATACTGTGAATCTGAAATTTTTTCTGTTTATCAAAGTTAAAGCAAGTTTAAATGTATCTTTACTTTGTGAGATGGAAACTGAAGTCAATCTGTAACAGGTGGCTATTGTTTCTTACCACCTTTAGGCCAAATATTCTTAATGACATGATTTATGACAGTGAATCTTTAGCGTAACACGCATTCTACCAATTTATCCACACAGTTTATTTACACATTTAACATCTTACTCTACGTTTAATTTTTGATATTTGAATACTTGCTTTACTTTTTTGTTCAACAGGTCCAGGACAAAACCATATACAGAAGCTGAGATTAAGGTACTACTCCTAATAAAACCAAGTGCGTTAACATTTAATCATTGGTCAGATATGGTCTTCCCTCTTCCCCAGCAAAGTTTGTTGATGCACCTTTGGTACATCTAGAATAACATTTGATTAAATGATAACCAACAACTTCTGGTTGTTTACTGCTTTTTGTACTGGTTTCCTCTCTTGCTACTATTTTTCTTAATTTTTCTTTCTGGCCAATTTTACTTAATCTTTTTTTTTACTATTTTTCTTCTTGGTTTGCTCTCTTAAGATTGTTTTCTTAATATTTCTGACTTGCTTACTAAATCTAGATCTGCATGCTGATTTCAGTCTGGCTAAGCATGCCATAATTTGTTAAAGTAATTCTGGAAAAAGTATGTGAAACTATGCTGAAAGCATGCCTTTTTTATGTCAAGTGATTTGTGGTTTGAACTTAATCATTCACTTCTCACCTGTTTAAATTTGTTCATCTTATACTTGCTTGATGGATGCTGGATAAACAGATGAATTTCTTAGCCCGTTTGTTGGTGACTGTGGTTTTTCTATCTTTTTTTTTTTTCAATAAATAACTATTTTATTTTATTTTATTTCTGTTTGGAACTCTATTAAGATCTACTGCTGCTAGCCTCTCTGTAGATAAGTATAGATTAAGTATCTGTATCTTGCAATTGGCATTATATTTTTTTCCCCTTCAAGGGATGTGATTGTAAAATGGTGCTTTTCATTTTTGCAGACAGCATTTAGGGCCAAGGCAAAGGAATTTCATCCAGATCAGAACCAAGAAAATAAAGGTTGGGATATTTGTTTTCGTCAGTGCTTATGATCTTGTAGCCTAGTGGTTCAAGTAGGCAACCAATAAAGTGTATTTTCTTATGGTTTGTTGCAGAGGTTGCTGAAGCCAAGTTTAAAGAGGTAATGGTATCCTATGAGGCCATTAAGCAAGAAAGGAAGGACATGAAATAGTGCACGCGAGTAATGCAGAAGGATGGGACGTGGAGATCTAGTAAAATGCGACGTGTTCTTCAGAGCGCACATTCCCTTTCGATGAAGGTCAAGTCAGAGAACTGAATTGAATCAGTTGCAAATCCATTTTTGGGAGAATTTGATGTTGTATTTATAGGCTGTAATGTAGAGAGAGATGAAATAGTTTTTTTTTCCCCCGGAATAGATATAAGCGAGGGAAGATAATGGCAGCCCTTGTTATACATGTATCAACAATATTCCAGGAATCATGTAATTAACATTGCTGTTTCTACAAAGTTACTGAATAAGTTGAAAAAACACATGATATTCATACGATTATTAGGGTCCTAGCGATTGCGTGCTTCTTATGCTAAATGCTGAAGCTGGGCATCATGCCTGGTTTGCTGTGGTAGGTACAGTATATTTGTTACGCTTTTCCATCTAGATTAGAACAGGGTTTGGGCCTCAAATATGATATGTGCTTAACATGGATACATTTGTAAAAGACATATGTTGTGAAATGCAGTGTTGTTCATGGTCAGAAAAACAAAAGCGGAAAAATTTGGGACGTACAATGTGAGAGCTGTAAAACTTGTACACGAAAGAGACGGGTCCTGGAACTAAGAGAGGTCGCCTTGTCGGTATCACTTGTGGGGGGCAAAGCAACAATTCACTACTAGTTTTTGCGGATTGTTGGACTTAGACTTATTTCTGGTTAATCATGTAATCAACGAAGGGAAACAAATTTAATTGCTTTCTAAAACGTTTTAGGTGTTTTGTTTTTGTTTCGAATTATAAGATGCTTTAAGATTTTTATGAATCATTCAATGTTTAGTTTTCAAATATAACATCTCTATTTATTAACTTGATAAGAGAAAAATTTAATAAATAAAAGTTTTATATAAAAATATTTTAGTCTATTACCATTCACATTTCTTTTATCTAGACTCTATTAATTACTCCTTAAAGCATGTGCGAAATCCTTAAAAGTCCTGAAGAAAAAATGGAGAGAGTACAATTAAGTTATGTGTGGTGTTAAGGTTATCTTTAATGTTGAAGGTCTTAGTTGGAATCCCAAAACTATTTTAACTTAGCTATTTAAAAATGTAATATTATTAGTTAGCATATTTTTTTTTGGGTGAAAAATATAATGTTGTTATCAGAGCATTAAGCCAAATTACGAGTTAAATTGGAACTTGTTACATCAGCCAATATGGTACTTACTTAGAATTATCAACTCTGACAAAGTTTGTTTCAGTCACGAGATAACAAATAGCGGATACATTTCACTAAAGATAAGTGCTCTAGTCGACTAGTTAGTGGAGCATTTAGTGGTAGTGTCGCCTTTTTTTGGTCACAACGAATCCTAAATCTACCCAAACCCCTCACCCCAGGCACAATGCCAAGGGAAATGCTAGTGCAACTATTATGGCATTGGCGAAGTACAGCCTCTTGGTTGTCTTTTTCTACCATCATTGCAACACATAGAACATCATAGATCGCTCGTAACTCCCTTTGCATAAATCTTCTAAGAATATATCGTAGATTTCAAAAAAAAAAAAATATTAACCAAATCCCACAAAAATATGTTCTTAATGAGCCTTAATTCCCGAGTCTTTTTAGCTCCAAAGTTTCTAATTTGTGACACTATAGTATGGACATAAAAAAGAAAACACAACCGAAAAGCAATGTGAGGTTGATGGAAAGGGGAAAATGCAGTCCAGCTTTGTTGTGTTTGGCAGGGAGGCCGCCTAGTTAGTTAACGGCAGGTACATGAAGAGCTCAAGGGAATTGATAAACTAACCAGATTTTATTGTGTGTGTATGTTTTTTTTTTTTATTATTGAAACCAGATTTTATTGATTATAATAATCTGACTGTTGGAACATATTTCTTTGTTTTCGTTGTTAACTGACAAATAATAAAAGAAACAAGAAGGCGACAACTATAAGTACAAGGCCACATGTGGTTGTTGTTGTTACTATCATAGATGTATTGTCATCAAGGTTATCAAAACCGAACCGGTTCGACCGGTTATCCGGTTCAACCGCCTTTCTAGCACATCTCCGGTCTGTGGAAATTCCGATTAAATTCCGGTTGAACCCCAGTTTTACCCCGGTTTAGTCCTGGTTATATTGATCTACTACCTTGGCCGGTTCGATGCCCGGTCCGGTTTTCAAAACCTTGATTGTCATAGCATTTCGTTTGCTGGCTACCCTGGAAATCCCGAAGCCATCAGGCCATCACCGTTATTGTTACTAGGGAACATTTTTAGGGATGAGATTTCTTGTTTCCTATTTTTTGTAGTTGTTTTTGTCCCAGATCTAGTCTATCTTCTCTGTGAGGGAAAGAATTAAATCCCCATCCGCAATTGTTACAGGTCTAAGGTCTTTACAGGAATCAAGATCCCTGCAGGGCTTACAGAAATCTCAAGATCAAAAAAACTTCTTTAAACTTATAAGATTGAGAAAAACTTGGCAAAAGTTTAGATTTTTAGAACTAGTCAATGGTGCCCAATCTAGAATTTATTTAATCCACTTCGAATTATTTTTTGGTGTTTGCTACTATTGTTGCTATGACCAGTTCCAGTTTGTTATTACTTGACACTGGTAGTAGACAAAAGCAGATTGTTCGTGACCAATGAGAGTTGAGGAGAATATTTCAACTTTGAAGACCAGTTCAAGTTCACTCAATGTCTTTCCTTTAAAAAAACCTTTTTTTTATCGAAACATATCTTTAAAAAAAAAAGACATTATCTCTACATGTTATTTATACACGGTCAGCTCTACAGTGGGTAAATGTGCGCGTTAGGCACGTAAACATATTTACATGCAATAGCCAAGTAAATCATAAAGTCAATTCATTAGGGTCAGGACCGAGTTGTGTTTGGACCTTGCGTGACAGGGAGAAATCATTATAACTAGCCAATTAAAAAAGAACAAGCACAGGTATAAATTCCAGACTTGAATTAAAAAAAAAAAGTATATATAATTAAACTCAGGTTCAAAATTACAGAAGTCCTAATCAAAGACAAAATCTAATCAACACTAAATGGTAAGGTAAAATAATGCACAATTTCTTGTTGATTCAATTCGCCACCCTCTATAACCTTGGAAGAGAGGGACGAGTGTATAACGAACGCACCCAAGCTTGACGGCGTCACATATTTTGTAATCTTGACTTGCAAATGAAATATTATTCACACTCGACGGGGAGCTCTATAATATGCTGGAACTGTTGCGGGGAAGAACATCTGCCTCACTCCTTCAGCCCTAATAATTGGGAAGATAATTCCAGATGCACCCTGCAATGGTGAAGACCCTTGATCCCTTCAGTATTAAGAAAACAGGGGATAGATTTAAAGTAATATTGACATGAATGCGACAAATACACACCGTAATTAATCTAGCACTGATCCAGATGCGAGTTGGTGATGGAAATGGCAGGCACAGACGACCAACACCGTATATTGCAACTGAGAAGAAATGGAAAACCAGAACCAAGGGCCGTGGATTTAGACCTGAGAGCAAAGAGATTGGTCCTGCAGAGAATACACCTCCCAGGCTCAAGTAATCAAAACAAGCCTGGCGCATTTCCTGCCTTGCTTCATCAGGGGAAGCAGAAAACACTTTGTAGAGGGCACCAGCCAGAGTGTTGATTGTGGACGCCACAGGCTGCAAAACAGAGGATGTCTTGAGGTGAGCAAAGAAAATTTAATCTTTGTACAAAGAAGCTCCTTGAATTTCTGGTTTTAAGTACATATGAAAACCACCAACCTTGCGCAATGTGTAGAAGGATTCAAGATATTTGCAAAGAGTTGGTGCATCATCCATGTTGCGCAAAGGCCGAAGAAGATTCCTTAGCAAAACAATGTCAGACAGCGCCACAGTCATTCCTCCACCAGTTAAAGGATGACGCATGTTAAAAGCATCGCCCATCAGCAATGCACCGGGAGTAGGATGAGGAGAAGCTGGCATGCTTCTGTTTGGCATTGTCCTAATGTTTCCTTTATCTACTGCAGCTACGAAAGATTCATATATCTCTGGAGGAACCTGCAAGCAACATGAGCAGGGTTAGCCCAAAAATCCCAACATCCAATAGAACAATAAACATCAACCAATATAATGATTGGTATAAGAATAGATGGAGGAGAAATAAATGACCAAGAAGTTAAAGGTTCATAGAAAATTTTCATATACCTGAGGTGCTACTACAGTCTTCAGATATTTTACCATTTCACCATTTGAAATAGAAGGAACCTTCTGCCCAGGCACATCAACCAGACACCGAACCTCAGTACTGCTGATCTGATAGAACAAAATTGGGGAAGGCTCTGCTACAACAACGTGCCCGTGATTTGGAAAAGGAAGTTGGCAATTTTCTAGCACCAAACCCACAAAACAAGAGGGCACGTCCACCTGCAAGATAACGAGAGGCATGGGTTCAATTTCAAGCAAAAACTTGACTAGAATTCCTTATTATCAATACTGACAAGCAATTAAGTTGTCTCACCGATTAACTGCTAGTATCACTACTCAACAAGGTCAAGCATTCTCACCTTAGGGTCACAAAGAGAGCGGCGCAAATTTGAGAAACAACCATCACAAACAATTGTCAGAGGCGCCAGTGCTGTCAGCTCGTCACCAGCTTTTGTTTTGTACGTCACACCCTTTATGGTCCCTTTCTCTTCAATTAGAGAAGTAACAGTTCCTTGCTCCAACCGTACACTAGTAAAGAAAAGAAACTGATGATTAAGTATTGCTCCAACCGTACACCAGTAAAGAAATGAAACTGTTAATTAAGTATTGAAGTGTAGAAAGAGGAACATCCAAACAATGGAAGGCAAATTCTGAAGTCTCTGTTTGATAGATGTTTCTTGTCACAAAGAGGAACCGGATGATAAATGCCATTCAGATTAAATTCTACTAGGTAAGAGACATACTTGGGAAGGGTTGAAGCTTTCTCACGCATCCTCTGAATGAAACGACCATTATGAAAGCTCCTCCCTGCTACATCGGAGTGAAATTTTTCCAACGGATAAGAAAGTCGAGTCCTTTTTCCATCCATGAAAAGAGCATACCCAAGAACCCGCTGAGCATCAATATCCCCTACACAATCTGCAGCAAGGAATCACATATGGCCCAATAAGCTGCTAAATTACAGCAAAATTAAAATAGCTAAAATATATTGGTAGCTTAATTAGCAATCAAAAAATCAAGAAAAGCATAAAGTTTCGTGGTTATGATTTTTACCTTCAAGCCCCAACTCAATTAACTTCAAATAGCCGCCTGGTTGTAGCAATTCACCAACAATTCTGTCAGGCTCAGTCAAGTCTCTTTCAATCACATGCACTCGACGTCCGTCCTGCATTGACAAGTATAAAATTAGCTCACTGCCAAGCTAAGGTGCACTTAGACGAGACCCAAGAAGTAAAAACAGATCAGACGAAATAAAAAAACTGGAATGTGATTGTGAATGACTATGACAACCATATATCATTCAGTGGCAACTCTTAGAAACAGGTCTGCCAGATGGGACTGAAAGAGTAGGCTTATATAATTTATTTTTTGTTTAAACAGAGCGCTGATTATATGAATTAGATGGTTTAATAGTTACTCCAAAATAATTATTATGCGTAGCCATTTGCTAGGTAAATCAATATATTACAAACAACACCCACGCCCAAAAAACGAGAATAAGAAAAGGGGGGGAAAAAACAAATCTACCAAAACTCAAAACCTGGCCAAAATTCTGAAGTGATGAATCATCAGGAAGCAAATATTCCGGTAGGTAAAACATCAAAATCCAAAGACATAAAAAAGATGGTGATTTTCCATAACTAGTCGAAGCATCTCTATTGGTCCACAGAAGAACTATCATCCCCGCGATTTGGTCCCCTCGGGAGAAATTATAATCTATGAACTCGATGAAAGATACGGTGATGACATATATAGATTGAGCAATGAAAACGAATTTTCAAACAAACAATCACTAAACTCGCGAGCCTCGTTGATTGTGTTATGGATACAAACAAAATAATAATCCCTCCAATAATTCTATCTCTAGCCACAGGTTTTTCTTTTTCAATACGATTTTCTATTGGATGGGATTGGCATAACCAGAAAAAACAGAACTAAAACCAAAAAACCAGAAAAGGAAAAACAGAAGAGAGCAGAAGGGAGAAAGCCAGGCCACCACAGTAGAATCATTGGACGGCATATATCATAATATTCCTTCTAGCATACGGTTAGCAAAGTACATGCACATATGTAAGCGCATAAACCTAGCTAGTGATATAGTATCTACGTTCTACTATTATGTAACTAGCTATGGCATTAAAGGAACCAAATGACACAGAAATGAAGCAGAAACACCGATTTTACAGTACTACAGATATCAACTTATCCCCACTTAAAAATATATATATATATATATATATCAACTTATCAACCTTCAAATCTTCTTCTTTGGCAGGTAATAATAATGAAACTACTAATAGTATTATAGTATATCTGTATATGAGTGAAGTTTTTAATGAAAAAGATAAATAAAATCTATCTGTTTTCCAAAGAGGATTATGATATGAAGGCACCGGTGGCAAAAAAAAAAAAAAAAAGCTAAAAAACATATAAGTTGAAGAGTTACACGTCAGCACAGAACTGTTGTTCAGTTGGCGAGAAAAACGTCAGAGTCGGAGAGGTGGAATTCAGTTACCTTGCCGAGAGTGTAAGCGAGGGCGGAGCCAGCGACGCCGGCGCCGACGATGATGATATCGGTCTCGTCGGATCTGCATTCTCCGTTAGGTGATGAAGACGGCGCCGAGACGACGGCCCTCACGGCGGCGTTTCTCCTGGCCTCAAAACGTTCCCTCCTCTTGTTCTCCTTCCTGGCCAGGTAACAGTAGAAGGCGAAGAGCCCCACCGCGTAGGCGAAGATCCACCCCAGAATCCATTGCTCCATCATTTTTTGTTTGTTTTCAAATGCAGCAGAGATTAATTACAATTTTCTTCTTCTCTTGTGTTTAATTATATCTCTTCTGCTCCTTCTTTCTCTTGGTTTGTTTTCTCTATCTATCGATTTCTCTCTATACGTATACGTCGCTTGGGGTTGGTCTGGGGTGTTTGGTTGGTTAGTTTTTTGGTTTTGGTTTTGGTTTTTAGTTACTGACAAGCAAAGGCTTCGCTGGCGAAAGATGGTTTTGTTTTGAAAGGTTACTAACAGAGAGAGAGAGGGGGGGACAGAGCTGCACGAGAATCTTCACGAGGTGCGTGTCCCGTTTTATAGGCCTCTTTTCATTTTGGCTGCCTTACACGCTCACCCCAACCCCAACAGTAAGTCCACACCATTTTTAAAAAAATATATATATATTTTTTTATTTTTACTTTGAGGAAGTCACCCCTCCTCCCTCTCGCTAACGTGCGCTTCCTAGATGATGACTTGGCTTAAAGTCGCGCCTTTGACTGCTTATTGGATGAATTTTTCTTAAATTCTTTTTAACAGATTTCTTAGATTTGGTGAGCCGGTAGTACTAGTACTACATCACGAATTTTCCTTCCCTTTTTTTTTTTTTTCCCTTCTGTTTTTGCTTCATGAACACATAAATGACGAGTTGATGGTGAAAGAGTGATGGGGCTTGTAAAGTTAACTTAAAATTGGGTAATTTCTAGGGAATTAGTCCATGTTCTATAAACTTAATTCTTGTTTTTTTGGGGCCACACGATTTTAAGGAGGATGCTCAAGTGGAGTATGAATGAGGTCCTTGATTTCTGTGGATGGATTGATAATAAGAATTCAAATGAATATGAGCTAAGCTCAGACTTAGACCAATGGCAATATTGTTTTTGTTTTTCAACTGACCGATTCTAATATTTCATTTGGGTCCAACAAAAAACCAATTCAACCCCCTGCTCAATCATTCTACTGTTATTTTAATACCCAGTGTATCACAAGGTATAATTCTTGTTACGTAGTCAAATATTTGATAACGATATCATTTATTTCCCACTTTAATAGCAGGACAGATTATTTCAGATATATGAATATCGAGTTTTTTTTGTCCTGTCGAAATATCAATATCGAGTTGCTCATTGACACTAGTTTCCATTAATACATTGTCAAAGTAGTTTGGCATTACGATTATCCAATCCCAAACACTCTCTGGGCCAATGGTGACTGTGCACAGAGTCGTACACGAATATTAAAGACGTTTTCTTTTTGAGAATTACTAATATTTAAGAAGTTGAGTGCTCTAGTAACACTTTTTTTTTTTCCAACAAGTTCAAAAGTAAATTTTTATTGATTCGATGTTTATTACCAATTCCACATTAATACTCTAAATGGGCAAGTCTCAACCATCAAGATACGGCCTATCCTTAAATGTATAAAATAGGTTTTATTTCTGTGCCGAGTTGTATCCATGGTTTTTCCAGTGTATTCTGTGGGCTAGACGAAATCGTATGAACATTTTCAATTAAAGGAGTGTTTACTTCTTTTTTTTTTTGATGCAAAACGAGTGTTTACTTTTAAATTAAACATTTCCAATTAAAGCATAGTTTACTTTTAATTTTTTCCCCAAAGAGGAATGCAAAGGTAACTAGTAGGTCCATTATTTTTCTTTTTTTTTTTCTAAATCTTTTGTTTTTGTGTAATGAGTGAAACATGGTTCTAATAACGCTACATAATGAACCTTCTTTTTTCTAAAAAGTCAAAACTCCACATTTTAATTAGTGGCCAAGCATATGTCTTTCTTTATTTTTCTTTTTTTTTAGCATAAAAAAAAATAATGAAGCTTTTTTCTTTAAAAAGTCAATGATCCACATTTTAATTAGTGGCCAAGCATATATCTATCTTATAGTCTGCGACTGTTCTCGTTCGAGCGAAAAACTAACTCGTTAATATCTTGTCTACATCATATTTAAAAATATTTTTTCCATAAGTAATTTTATCAAAATTCAAAACGTGGTCTCCTTTTTATTTCATTGAGTCACCCTTTATAAGCTAAGCCTATAAAGAAATTATCCATAAGTAAACTGTATACACATTTTGCGTACCTATGTTAGGCTGCTTCCAGTTCTTTTTTAAAAAAGAAAATTAGGTTGCTTAAGGGTGGCGATTCAGATTGCTCTTTAATTACTAATTACTATTATTGTAATTGAGGTCATGTTTTACTTTTTCAATTTTTCAGGAAGTTATGCGTACGGTAAAAAATACTTTCGCAATGTGAAAGTGAACACTTACTTTGGAATCATTATTCTATATTAATACATATGAACACTTAGAACTGGTCTCAACGGACATTTAATTAGCTCTTAGCTAGGAAGAATTACCAAATATTTAGAATATTTGTAAATGCGTAACAAAAGCTAGTTGAAAGTAAGTTTGAAAAGGATATTCATAGTCATAAATTCGAAAAAGTCATATGGGGTTCAAGTTGTACAATGTGAGCAACAAGAGTTTAGGATTGCTACGTTCGGCTCGTGAATGTGAGTTTGGTTTGAAAAAAGATTAACGTTTTCCTATCAAAAAAAAAAAAGATTAACGTTTTAATTTTATCTTTTTTGAGAATAACGCTTTAAAATTTTAGTTTTACTTAAGAAATATTATTATTTGTTTTCCAAATGCATATACTGTAATTATTAAATAATAGAGTGAGAGAAAAGCTTGGCCAATAAACTTTTAGATGGCTACCTTCCTTAATTGCCAGTTGCCTCAAACAATATAAAAAATGTCCACTTTTTGGTTAGAGTCATTTTCATTTTCTTTAACTACTATAATATCATTTTCACGAGTATCAATAATATTATTTTCATGTATCAATAAACTATTTTCTATAGTGCTTCTTGAAATTGCAATACTGCTTTTTCTGCAATACGGCCAATATATAAATAGTAAATGCCCAGTTGTAAATATTTTAATTTATATGTGTTTGACAAAAAATGGTAAAAGCATTTTTCTAATTTTAAAGTTGACTATATGTTTTTAGTTTTAATTTGACTATATTAATTATATCAAATCATTACTCAAAAAAAATTTTTATCAAATCATGCTTGCGTTGAAGTATCACGGCTTCATTACAAAATACCCCCCTGTACTTTCGGTCAAACTAGGATCACCCCCTGACAAAAAAAAACCGGTATTTGACCCCCTGAACTTTGTATTTCTATGGTTTACCCCCTATGGTTGACCCGATTCCGTTTCCGTCATAAGACTTAACGGAAATTGCGGATGGTGGACACGTGTATTATTATGGACCGTTGATTTGTACCCCTATTTCTTTCTACTTTTTTTCCTTTTTTTATTTCTTCTTTTCAGATTTTTTCTCTTCTTCTTCTTTTTTTTTCTTCTTCCTCACCTGCTTTTTTTTTCTGTTTTTCTTTGTTTCTACCTTTCTTCTTCTTTTCTTTTTTTTTCTTCTTCTCCTTTCTCTTTCTCTTTTCTTCTTCTTCACCGGCCACCGGCTGCCAACCAACCCAACCGCCTCGCCCACCCACGATTCCGCCGCCCCCACAACCACAACAGCCTCCTGGCCTCCTCACCCCCACAAAACCCTCCTTCCACCTCTTCCTTTTCACAACCTCCTCCGCCACCATCCAACCATCCACCCACAGAAACCACCAATCCGCCATCACCCTCTTCTCCCACAATCCATGACCTCACCACCGGCTGTGACCCACCACCCTTTTCAATTTCAATTTCAATTTTAATTTCACACACAGTAAACAAAACAACACAAGGGCAATGCGTCGTCGATGCNCCACCCTTTTCAATTTCAATTTCAATTTTAATTTCACACACAGTAAACAAAACAACACAAGGGCAATGCGTCGTCGATGCTCACCCAAGGAGAGGAGGTAGGACGAGGTAGGTGCCCTTGGCCAGGGCGCAGGGGACGAGGCGGAGGAGCTCCTCAGTGCTTCCAGACTTGCTGAGGACGATGACGTCGAGGGAGGAGAGGGCGCCGATGTCGCCGTGGAGGGCGTCGAGGGAGAGAAGGAGGAGCGGATGGAGAGGGAGGTGAGGGTCTGGGAGAGCTTGTTGGCGACGAAGTCGGACTTGCCGACGTCAGAGAAGAAGATGGTGCCGAGGGAGGGTGTTGTTGTTTTGGCGTTGATGGTTTGTGATTTGCCGTTGATGGTTTTTTGCGGTAAAAGAGTGAAAGGGGAGAGAGAAGGAAATGGATTTTGCAGGAACCGGATGGGGACAAGGAGGAGGAGGAGGAGGAGGCGGGGGAAGAAGAGGAGGAGGAGGAAGGAGGCGGGGGAAGAGGAGGAGCAGATAGTGTATTTTTTTTGTGTTCATTAGTTTTAATTGGAATGAATTGGGGAGAAAAATTTTCAATTTTTATGTGGAGAGTGGAGCACTTACGTGATAATCATGTTCTTTTCCCTTCTTGTAAATTTTTTTGGAGTAATTTTTTTGCATTTTTGTAAATTTTTTGAGTAAAATTTCTTTTTACAAAAAAGTTTTTTTTTTAAATAAAATAAGAGAAAAAAATTATCAAACACATAAATAGGCCAAAATTCTCATTCGAATTTTTTTCCTCCTATCGTTAAAATGTTTTATTTTTTCTTCTTTAAATATGATTACGGTTAAAGTTCATTTTTTTCTTTCTTTTTTAATAACATTTTTTATATTTTAAAAAGAATAAAATGATGAAAAATTATAAAGTCAATTTTTTCATTTTTTAAAAGAATACAGAGTCAATTTGAAAAATTTAACTAAAAAAATTTGTTTTTATGAAATTTTAGAAACCCAAAATATAATTTTATATTTATGAAATTTCTTTAAAAAAATCAACGGTAATGATCTTGACACGTGTCGATCATCCGTGCATTCCGTTAAGTCAACTAACACAATTGTAAAAACCCTAACGGAATGAGGTAAATTGTGAAATTACAAAGTTCAGGGGGTCAAATACCGGGTTTTTTTTTGTGAGGGGGTGATCCTAGTTTGACCGAAAGTACAGGGGGGGTATTTTGTAATGAAGCCGAAGTATCACCCATCCATAATAGTTACGGGATAATTGCACCGCGAGTCCTATAACTTTTCTCCAAAACTCATTTGAGTCCTAAAAGCATAAAACGACTCATTCGAGTTCTATAACGTTTAAAAAGTACACTAAACGAGTCCTAGTCAAAGTTTCCGTCCATTTCTAGCTTATGTGGCCGTTAACTATATACATGTAAAGTGATAAAAATTTAAAAAAAAATCTGAAATTTAAAATTTATAATTAATCAATGACAATTACCAAAAATAACTAATCAATGACAATGAATGAAAATTGGTCAATGAAACGATAATTAATGGCGATTAATGGTAATTGATGACAATTAGTTACTAAAATTGCACTATTCTCTCCTCGTTAACCCTTCCCATCCTCCCCAAAGATTGAAACTCCACCACCACCTCACCTCCGCCGCCACCACTACTCCCCCTCCACCATTCTGACCTCTCTCGCTCTTATTTCACAGCCACCTAGTTTGCGAGTTCTACCTCTCTTGCCTCAACTCATTGAGCCCCAACTGCTCCTCCACACTCCAAGACTTCGGGTCTACCCAAGCACAGCCAATCCATGACTGAAAAAACACAGAAAACGAAACCACACCGACATAAACCAAGTCCCCACCAACACAAACACACAAATCCGCCACCATTAATCCCCAAAACACAAAATTCCAAAACACACACAAGTTCAATTAATCGAAATCCGATGATAAGGAAAGGAGAAAGGAGGGGAATCACAAAGAAAAGATATAAAGGAGAAGAGTAGTAGCACTCAGCCACTCACCGGACGGGGTGCGAATCCATCATACTCGTTGTGCTTAGAGAGGCGAAGATGGCACTCGAATCTTGTCTTACTAAGCCCCTCTGGGTTTCTTCTTTGCCAACTCAACGTGAACCTGCAGTGGCGATGGCGACTTGGTGTGGCGATTTGAAGAAGGGATGAGAGTGTGAGAGAGAAGATGGAGAAAGAGGTTAGTATTTTTCTTTCTTTTTTTTTTTTACAATAATCGTATTTTTTATATGAAAAATTAATGGTAGTATTTTGACATGGCAGCTTCTGTGGAATATTTATCCTTGTCTACGATGATGTGGATCTGATGTGGAACGAGAAAAGTCGAGGATAACGGAAAAAAGGACGAAAACCTTAACGGAGACTCGTTTATCCTACTTTGTAAACGTTGTAGGACTCGAATGAGTCGTTTTTTGCTTTTAGGACTCAAATGAGTTTTGGAGAAAAGTTATAGGACTCGCGGTGCAATTATCCCATAATAGTTACTGTTATGCTATAAAATACAAATCCGTATATATACATCGCTATTACAATGAATTTGTATTTCTACCAAAAATCTCGTTCCCGCTGCAACTAGATTGCCATGACGTCAAAAAAATGGGCATTATTGGTAGGTAAGATTTGGGCTGATAGCATTAATTGTGTTGTCTGTCGTAGCATGTTGGGCATGGGATTTGCTTAGAGTAGTTTCCTTAATGGTAACTTAGCTACGGTTAATTGATTAATCCTCCTTTTTAGCTGTTCATGGAACCACTCCATCTCAGGCAAATTGGCCACCCTACTACGTACCATCCATAGGAAAATAGATAGACGGCTAAAGAGGGAATTAAAACTTGCAGCCAGGAATCTAATATCATCATAAATAAATAAAAAAAAAATCATGCAAGGGATGAATTCATTAAAGCTCTTGTGCGCATGCCACGTCTTCATCTTCCATATTAAAATGACTTTCCACAATAACGTATCAATTGGCATCAATTGCCACATTTATAACCTGCCTAATTCACACCCATCCAATTAATGGACATACGAATTGGAGCACACCACCTAGCTTGAGCCTCTGAGGTTTCCCACGGCAAGAAGCAATGCTCCGTCGTGGGCACGGTAAGCAAAGGGTCTACAGTCTTCATCGGCAACTCTTTCATTGTTTTTTCTTTATAATTAGGCCTATCTTTTCTTTTTTTGTACAAAACTTTTTGTAAGGACTATCAAGTATGAACCTTCTTGGCAAAATATACAAAAAGAAAAGGGAGAAGAGAAGTATGTATGAAGATGCCTTTATGTGCAGTACCTATATAAGTAGTTTGTTGGCTTTCATTCCTCGTTCTTTTGGGGAACTTCCTTCTGTTATTATTTTTCTCAGGATATGGGGCATAATATGAATTTCGGATGTTAATGGGTATATATAGGTGGAATTATGTGCAATTACCCTCGAGGAGTAATATTGTAACTTGTTATCCATAAATTAGATAATTAATGGGCACGCCGACGATACTCCTATACACACACTAGTCCCATTTCAAATTCTCTGGATTGTCAATTGAATAATATGTAGGCTTTGATTCTTTTTTTCCTTGCTCGATTAATTATTTGGTAGGATTAATCTACCAGTTAATTCGTTACGTAACAGAAATTTAATAGATATATTGATTCTAATGGTCTAAGAAGTTCATGGTTAAGTTTTTATTCACCATTCTAAGTACCCCTGCAGTACTACTCTCGTCTTCCCCACCTGCAAATGAAGCCAAAATACGTACGGAAATCTGCACGCCATAATACAATAGTAAATAAGCCATGGTTTTGTACTTTCCCAAGTACAATTAGAAAAGGGGGAAATCTCATGGTGGAATTTACCTGTCATAACTTTCAATAACCATACTCAGCCGCTGACCAATCGATTTGGTCTGAATGTAAAGAACAAGCCAATTATCAACTAAGCTATTGCAGCAGTCAAGAAGATGCAGGGCACCAATTTAAGCACTCAACACATGTAGGATATGCAACACCACAGAAACGGAAATGGACTTGCATTCCAACAGACTTCACCAATATATAGAGGTCCTAGATAAAGTTTGAAGACTTATAGTTCCGTTCCTCGAGATATTGATTATTTCATTAGTAAATGGACGAACATAACGGTGTTTCCACAACGACAAATTCAAAACATTCTAGTCAAAGCTGTTTTATTTCCTCGAAAGAAAGAAAAAAGAAGAATAAAGTGGAGGAGCATTGCATGCAGATATATATCCTTCACCACTTCAAGTGGCGTTCATATTTCTTATGTGTATGATCAAGTCAAGTACAAGACTCGAGCTTTAAAAGAAAAGGTCATCATCATCATTAGATAGAAATGGTCTCTTCTTTTTTCATGGGTCAAATGAGTGGTGATGTCGGCGCGTTGGCATCCCAGCACCGTAGAATTTTCGGGCGGAGACCAAATTGCTGCAAATCTACCAAACTACTATTTCCCAATACAGTAACGTTGACACGCTGCCGCGGCTTCACAAATAACATGTAACATTTGACCCACCCCCCTTAAAAACATGTAACACGTAAGTAACCGTGTAAATTCCCAAACGAAAGTCAATTTAATTAGGACTATACATATATATACACACAGTTACTTAGGTCTTTGTTTTCATAATTACTATGACGAAAAAAAGTTTTTACAATTACGTTTAATTAGGTTTGTATAGAAAAACATTTAATTAGGTTTTTATATACACGTGTTTTTGCTGATCCACTGAGCTCATTAAGCTTAACATGGGTTGGATATGCAATTGTAATATGTGCAGTGGCGGATCAGAGGGGGATCCGCGGGGGAGGGGGAGAACTTTTCTTTTTTCAAGGTGGTTATATATTATAGGTACGCATGGACCAGTTTGAATTAATCCTAGTCTATTTCCCTTTTCTTTGATACGTACAAGTAAATAGGGATATATTTACAAAAAGTGCATTCACTCAGAAAATAAACGAGCTGAGCGCATACATCGCTACCCAACCTTTTTTATTTTTTCTATTGAGAATTGTATATCGCTACCCCCACTTAATTAGTTCAGTAATCATATAAAACTTGGCCACCAGCTAGCGCACTAATCGTAATAATTTGGCGCGTCCTTTCTAATCTAATTTTTATTTTTTTTCTATTGCCCGTCCCTAAGACTTTGTCTTGGTTAATCCGCAGCTAACTCAAGTGTGACACCTAGCTATGGTGAGTAAGCCTCCCCATCAAAATTTACAGTACATGTTAAGACACCAATCCGATGAGCAAAATGTAGTATGAGTATGACACTTACTAACCTTAGTCTAAAACAAAGTTCAATTGTGAGAAACATGTTAACAATTCATTTGTTGGTTTCTGACATAAACTGGTATAAGAGTTTGATCATTAAATTCAATACCTAGTTCTCTATATATAGTAAATGGATCGAACAGTCGATTTGGTATACATACGATCTTGCAATTGCTGCTTTCCTTTCCCTGCGTCGCATATATATGTAACACTAGAGATTGAATGAGCGATGATGAGCTCTGCGAACAACCCACACTGTTATTCTTCTGTTTGTTCGCGAAACACCATTTGCTCGACACCAGGGTTGATGGCCACTTTATTTGGTTTCCATTCTACTGTCCCATGGCCGCTTTCTATGTATTTGATGCTATCTCTCCCGGTCCACCATTTCATCTGGATATGAGTCACGTTATACACGAATGGATAAAAGTATCCATATCATTCATATCAATAATTAAGTTATAAAGATACCATTCAATACGATCGAAATAACAACCGCATATTTTATGTTTTTTTATCTACGATCAGGCTATGACGAGTCGTCAAGACTCAATACAGTCTTCTAGCTGCTACGTACATGTACTTCTCATGTCTATTGTTTAATTTCCTCTACGAGAGGCAATATGGTGGAAGCTGGTCTATGACAATTAATTGCGTCTACTCGTTAGCTGAGGGTTGGTTTCATGCACCGGTACTTCAAGTGCAATTGCGTGCAGGTGTTGATTCGGAAATGACAATATTTTTTCTTCCTCCCAAATCCTGATTAAAGAAGGTTGGTTTCATGCATTGCTGGTGCAAGTGCAATATGCCGGTGTTGATTGGGAAATGAAAATTATTGTAAACTAATATATAGCTAGAATTAATGACAGGCCCCACATTTGACAGTGATCTGAATTGTGATAATTGTCGTAGATATGATATAAGAGATGAGGATAATCGACGAATATGATCAGTGACTGACCTGTGATTTGGCATGAAATCATAGCTCGGGGGACAAGAACACATGTGAATAGTTAATCAACGGCGCACAGTGTGTTTTGTCGCTGACCACGAAATGGAAAATGATAATTTATATTTTCTCTGATCCTTTTATTTGAGAAATATAACCATATTGCATGATTCTATCGAGAAAACACTTAATCCAGAACTGTAGATATAAGCCGTCTGATAAGACAGTACATTAACTAATTTGTATTATATCAAGCTGGTATACATTGAGTGGGAAACCAATGAACCATATATCCATTAATAATTTATAATCAATTATGATTCTTAGAATGAGAAAATTAAGAAAAATTATTTCTCTAAAAATCAAGAGAAGAAATCTTTAATTTGTTATGATATAATTAATGAATATCCCGCCTGTTAGGCAAGTGAGCATAATATTAGTTTTTTTTTAACTGCCACTCCATGCGATTCATAAAACCAACTTACATTATGTTTTCAGAATTTTGAAAGAAAACGTACGTACATGCGTGAAGGCGAATTCTCTTGAGTGCCCAAGAAAAATTCTCTTGAGCAAGCATGGATGGTTTATTGAGAGTATCTATAAGATTAATAATTAGGAAGCTTTGTAAATCTCAACTTTAAATGACTTTTTACTTGAAGAAATATACAAAAGCTTACGATAAATTAAGTTTCATCACATTTGGCCAAAACAAAAGTGTCATCACAGGTTATATTTTTTAATTGATTGAGGTGGCCTGTTGACTTATATTTTTCGCCTACACGAGTTGTGCATATGAAATTCTAACCCGAAAATTATACTTTTATCCATGGTTGGTCAAGATAAGGGAATTTGGGAGGTTGGTAGAGCTGGAATAAAATTAAATTCGACGGTGTTAGGCGTAATAGTAATTAGTAGTGAGCTTATCATAATATGCATGCATCAGTTAAACTCCAAAACGAAGAGAAGAAAATCAGATATTTTTTTTTCTGGCAGTAGAGCATTAATATTGTCAACCATCCATTTTATCGTTTTCCTATAATTCACCCAATTACCTAAACTCTGACCCAGATGACAGTTCAATTCACCAATGAAAACATTGTCAAAGTAGTTGCTTAAATAAATTTAGACAATTACATCTCATCCTCCTATCTAAACTACTTATAACATGTGTAAAATTCATAAAACACAAAAAGACCAAGTATAACAACAGTAAAATAAAAGGACAAAATCAACTATGGGCAATGGGTCAGGTATAATGATGTACATAACCTTAGTATATTTTTCTATTGTTGTGAATGTCAAAATTGTGTTCATAAGCCTCAACTTCTTTACGAGCTTAAATAACTAATTAATAAGTCAAAGTTCGGCTTGTTATCTCTCAAAGTGGCAACTTATCCAAACTTCGGCTCAGGGCTAAACTTCGAGCTGTTCGGCTCATTTGTAGTCCCGGCTTGTACATAGGAGGAGAGTATCAGATCGGCCCAAAGATTAAAAGGCCAAGAGTCCTGTTAATGTTAACAAATGGCGATCCAGGTTAGGTACCAGGCCCATCCTACCTTCCCCCACCCCACACACATGCGTCTAAAATTGGAAAATGGGAGTAACCGTTGCAAAATAGCAAATAAGCAAAAGTGTGTGCGGTGGCGCCAGAAATGGATTTCAAGTGCACCGATCTCAATCTCTGGAAAGAGGCTCTCTCTGCTTACCCATCCCGAATCCAAGCTCTCAACAAACCAAACCTGCTTTCTCTCGATGAATTCTACCGCATCCAGCTGCCTTCAATCCTCCACCAGCGAAACCCTAACCCTTACATCACCACACCCGAGCTCGCCAAGCTCATGCAATGGAAGCTCTCCCGCGGAAAGTGGAGGTACTTACTGTTTGCTACTTCTTCCTTTCGTCTGTTTCTCTGTTTGTTTTGGAGATCGAGTGACGGCTTTTTTTTTTTTACTGTTTTGGTCAGGCCGCGGTTGCTGGACTACGTGTCGTCGCTGGACGAGGAGTTGGTGAAATCTGCTTCAGAAAAGGCGTTTGCTTCCTTGCCTGACCTGTCGAAAGCTGTGAATGAGCTCACGGTCTTGAAAGGTGTCGGTCCGGCAACTGCCTCTGCCGTTTTGGCGGCTTTCGCGCCGGACGTGGCACCGTTCATGTCTGATGAGGTAATTTGATTTTTGGGGCCGTATTTGCTTTAGTGAACTAGGTTTGGCTTCCGATTGTGTTTTAATTAGTTCCTTTTCGTCCCCTTTTGGTTGGGGATTACTGTGAAAGGCTTTGGAGGCAGCTGGTGGCTCCAGAGATTATACGCTAAAGCAGTACTTGTTGTTTGTCGACAAACTACAAGCTAAAGCTAAGGTTAGTCTCAATTTGCATGTTTTTCGACATATAATTGCTGTGTATAATGCTGCATTTGTTTTGATCTATTTCAGTGTGATTGATGTGATAAGAAGTAGAGTCGCTTTGCTGTCTAGATCCAACTGTCTTAGCTTTGACTTTTGAACAATGACCTCTCCTGTTTGTAATTGGAATGTCAGTTATGGTCTTAGTTTAAGTTCGGACTGGAAATTTGTAATTTAACTAGTAATTGAATGAAGCTATTGCCTTACTTTGCTTTGTGCACCCAATGGTCTGCTCGAGTTTTGGCCCATGATGGCCGACTTCCTTCTCGGCGCTGAGTTACATGTCTTTAATGGAATCGAACTCCTGTGCTAGAGCACCTCTTTGGATATTTAATTCGCTGTTACATGCTGCTCTTGCTTTCGTAACTTCCAGCTTTTCGCTTGTAAAGTACAAAAAACAATTAGCCTCTCGTTACTGGTTTTCAAATCCTAAGGTGCTATCTTTTCTGAGTTTTTATCGATATAGAATGTAGACACCTTTCGTGACATTCTCTTGCTTTAATGATATCTTGGGATGAATCACTGGATGGAAGTTTCAGATATACTTCAAGCCATTGCCAAGGTGGAATGCTTTGTCATTTTTTAAGTCTGTCTGTATAAATGGGCTTGAAGAAGTAAAAAAAGGAAAAAAACAATTGTTACATGGATGAGTTGTCAGCAATGTGAAGTGTCATATATCATAAAAGTTATACTGAAGTGACTTAGTAAGGCTCAAGTAGTTATATAGTATATTTCAACTGAAACCTTCTTTATGCTGATTAACTACCCTCAGTGGTAGAATATGATTCACATGATTCATTTTTCTTTTGCGAGTAAATGGAGGCTACTGTTAGATTGGGCAATGAAGTAGTAGCAATGTTGCGAACCCAAAAATATTGATTGTGGATGGGAAAAAATGTAGTAATAAGGAGTGAGTTAATGAAATCATTAGAAAAGAAACATGTGAAGAGCCATTTCATCAATGTTATTTCATATTATGCTTGTTGGTTCAAAAGGTTCTCTAGGTTATCTCCCTAATTGTCTACCTTCCATATGTAGGTATATTCTTGATCATATGAAGAAATATCTGGAAACATATGAAACATGTTTCCTCTTCATATTGTCAACAGGTTGCTAGATGCTGATTATTTCTGAATTGTTACACATCTGCAAATTAAAATACACTGATGAGAATAGTGAAACTTGGATTTCAGAAAGCAAATAATGGGATTTGGTGCTTTTATCAGTGATGTAGTTGTAATCTTGGCTGGAACAACTTGGCTGTTAGTATTATAAGAGGAGTGAACTATTAGTTATTAAAGAGATAACATTGAAAACTTTCTAACTGAACCATCCAGTGGCAGATCTAGGGGGAGCCCTAGTCCCAAATTTCTTTGTATATCTATATTTTTACCCCTAATTTTTTGTGTTATCCTAAATCTAATCTATCTTTTTTATTTGAATTCTTATGTACATCATTATTTCTATTTATATTTTATGTTTATGTTTATGTCTGACTGCGAATGAGTTTTCAAGGATTGTGCATTCTCTGTAACATGCTACCATTTCATCTCTTTAAAACTCTGCAGGAACTAAGTGCAAATGGGGAATCCTTCACACCATCAGATGTAGAAAGAGCGCTGTGGAGCTCCGCTGTCGGGCTTAAGTTGCTTGGTTCTCAATCAGGCATGAACGTGAAGAGTAACACCAACAGTGGCACCAAAAGAAAAAGAAAACTGCGATAAGGTGATGCTTGACCCAGGCAGCCAGTAGCTGTCCCTGTAAGTTGTAAGTTACTTTATTTGTAATATGATCACTTATCTACTTGTGGTTGGTTCCCTGTTATTGCCATTTTTTATCCACAGTAAAGCAGCTTCAAATCCTGTTCAGGATTAATGATTAATTCAAGCATGCAATTTGTATATAAATGATTATCTTGCACCAATTTTGCATTTCTTTTCTCTTTTTACTATACATCTTTCTTTCTATTTTTTTCGCTTATTTGGTACTTTTATATGGGCAAACGCATACTGGCTTTTTGGTTCCATGCCATCTTCTGGCATTCAGGTTTTTCTGCAGCTTCTTTTTGTCTCTTCTTCATTTCCTTTCTGATTTGACTGGGTATCCTTCGAGCATACTTTCCAAGCATCTCCTAGATATTCTGATGCAGGCTGCCAGCAGCCCAGCTGGACTTGGTGCGTTTAGAGATGGTTTAATTCGCCATTTTTGGGAAGTTTTCCAACTGAGTGGAGGTAGGGATGATTTCCTCCATTCCAAATTTGGGATGGGGAATTGGGGTTACGCTCCTAACCGTTCCTTAGGGTTTCTAAGGTATGATAAAGTCAATTAAACTATTCGAGTAGTTTGTAACATTATTTCTACGTTTCATCCCTAGAAACTAGTCTGGACACTAATCAGTTAGAAATATGAAACCTCTAATCCAGCATGTCCTTATGAATTAGTATGCAATGCAGGGAGTGAGTGTCAATCAAACAATAGAGAATTATATTTCACTTCGGAAGCATTGTGATTGTGATTTCTTGGTATGGTATAAATAATATAATTGTTATAAAACACATGACACGTGATATGTATGTCATTGTATTTACCTAACTTATCTTCCTCCTTGTCTATATATTGCCTGCAAATGGAATGAAATACGGTGGGAAAAATAAGTTCTGCCATTCTTCTTCTCATCTTATTCTTCCTTCTCTTCACCATTCTCTTCATAAAACACAATAATTTCTCGACACGTTATCAGCACGAAGCTCTAACCAAAGAGCATGGTTCAAAGTTGCAGGTGCAATGTTGCTCGCAGCAGTGTAGAAATAGACAGAAAAATAAAAAAAAGAGAGAAGGAAGAAGATGAACAGTAGAACACCCACGATTACTGTTCACCTTGAAGCGTTCCGGCCAGCTTCCCGTCTCACCACCACCACCATCGTGTCCCCCTTGCCGTCGCCTACCCGTCAGCTCTTTCCCCCGCCGTTTTCGCTGCCGGACGCGCCGTCGGGAGACGAAGACCCGACGGCGAAACCCGGACCCGTTTCTATTCTGCCGACGACGCAGCGGCCTCCTGCCGCCTCCTCTTTCCTGTCACTTCACGCCTCTGCCGTGCTCGTCTCCTCCTCGCGCCTGCCGTCCTCGCGTCGCCGTCTGCAACCCGCAAAGGCGAGCGACCCGCGAGTTGGAGAAGACGACCCGGACAGGTCGCGGGCCTGGGCTGGCACTGTTTGGCCCATTTAAAAAAAATTGGGCTGGCACTGTTCGGCCCGGTCCTTAAGAAAAAAAACAACACAGGAAAGAAGAACAGAAAAAATGAAAAAAGAGATGAAAAGAAAAAAGAGAGGAAAAGAAAAGAAGAAAAAAAAGAAAAAGAAAAGAAAAGAGAGGAAAATATAGAAAAAAATGAAAAAGGAGGGGGAGAGTTTAATATTGCCGAAAGATTTATCGAGTAGGTGTACATTTATTTTTTTTTTATTTAATTTTTTTTTTATGTTTTTGTTTAAATTACAAATGGGCTTATAAAAGGCCTATTGTCTTTAATTTTCAGTTATTTATTGGGCTATGAAAAGGCCCATTATATGTTATCGTTTATTTGGGCTCTTACAAGGTCCATTGCATTTAATTTTCAGTCATTTAATTTTTTTAATTTGGGCTAATTAATAAAAGGCCCATGTTTATTTATTTTAATTAAGTCTTTATTTATTTAATTATGTTACTTGACTTTGAGAAAAATTCTTTGAAGGACGCCAAAAGGAGGCCCTCAAAATTTCCGGAAGAAAATTAATATGGGCATTAAATGCTGAAGTGCATTGAAATGCATAATAGTCTCGAAGACTAAATGAAAGAGTTCAGAAGACTCGATAAAAAAAAAATACAGCAAAAGACCGGAAGGTTATTGTATTTATTTTATTGTTTATATTTAAGTTTGGGCTCATATTAGGCCCATTATATTTTAATATTTTGTTTTTTACATTTCAATTGGGCTCATATAAGGCCCATTGTACTTAATTTCTCATTTTAATTTCTTTACGATTTTATTGGGCTCGTATAAGACCCATCGCATTTGCTTTGCGATAATTTAATTTTTATTGGGCTAATTTATGTAAGGCCCATTACTTTTAATTTTTCGGTTATTTAATTATTTATTTAAATTATGTTATTCGAGACCCTTATAATTTCCAGAAGAAATTCATTATGGGTAATAAATGCCGACAGGAATTTACATAATAATAGTCTGGAAGACTAAATATCACAGTCCAGCAGACTCAATAAAGGAAAATACAACGAAGACTCGAAGTCTTACCGTTCAAAAGACCCTGAAGATCCTTCAAAGGAAAATCGAAAATAAAAACTATTACCACCAGAAGATGGAAATTATATGATCACCAGAAGGTGGATATTATACTTGCTTACCTTGAAGGAGCAATTCATTTTATATTCAATTTATTTTATGTTCAGTTTAAATTATTACGCATTGCATTTATTTTATTTACTTTTCAGTACTTTATAATTGTTTCTAGGATAATGCCTCAAGCATTAGTCTCGAAGACAATGCAAAATTGACATCCACAAGGAGAGAATTATATGTGTGGATGTCAATATAACATGTTATGATATCTCGAAATGAGAAAAAGATTAACACGCTCCAGAAGAGCATAAATTCGAATATGTTCCTGAAGGACACATGTTTTAAATATGATCTAGAAGATCGTATATTTACGCTCTAGAAGAGCATATACTCTTGAAGAGTACAGACATCCCTAGTAATAAAATGAATTATTATGGATCCCGATGAATTAACTTTGATCTATTCCCTGAAGCGAATAAGACAGTATAATTATTTGTGCCTGTGGGCGTAAATGAGATAATAAATGGAAAAGGCTCAAAGCAAACATGCATATTATTATTGCATAAACGGATCCATAACTGGAGAACATTCAAAGAAGAATGGTTCTCATACATATGTTTAAACAGTAATCTATCTGTTGGGTTCAACATTAACCCTGAAACTCTGAGCCTCACCATTAATGTTGACCCTAACACTGTCGTTCCAGGAGAACCACATACCACCCATGTTGTTTTCTCCAGGTAACTCAAACCGATTTGCTGGAGGAAAACGGAGTGGTATTACTCCATGATTCTCTGCTGGTTGCCATAGGATTTTCAGTAATCAGTACCATGTTGGGCTTATACTGATTCTTCAGATCCCTTAAGGTCCGCACGAAATCTTGGGACCGCTTGGCCACTCCCCTGCAATTCCATAATAAAAGTCGTACCTTGGGCCATATAGGCGATAACCCAGAAACCCTCGGGATACTCCGAGCCATCATAGAAACCTGATAATAGCTGCTCTGATTCAGAATTTGACAAGTAGGCTCTAGCTGGAATTCCTGCATTCTATCAGATATGAAAAACATAATAGAGTTAGCCGAGCCATAAAAGGAAGCCCTTAGATTGCTTTGGTCCTCTAGAAAGAAAGTCTCTTCCATAGGAGTCTCAAAGAACCTAGATGAGTAAAGCTCGTCAACAAAAACTAAACGAGGAATTCTTGCGAGTTCACTCGGCAGTTCCTCCTGCTGCTCATTCACCATGCTATAGGCTAGTCTATTCCTCTTTCCTAGATTGGCACCCTCAACAAAGAAAACGGTAAAAAGGGAAGGCATTTTTATCTTGTTAATGTTTTTTTGTATGTTTCCATCACATATCTCCCCCCCCCTTTTTATAGCCTGAGCTTAGACAGCTAGGTGACAATTTTTTTAAATGTAGACCCTCTTACTGTCTCCGAAAAAATCCAGAAGATTTTTCGGTGACTAGATATATGTATTTGTTTTTGGAAAAGTTTGTTGCCATATTTAATTATTGCTCAATAATTCTGATCTTTTCCGACATGAGTGGCAGAAATAAGCCTAATATTGACACATGTATTGCAGACTGATGCTAGCAATTGAGTAATTGAAACTTACCATATCCAGCCAAAAGCTTGAATGCACTAGCCTGAAGCTAGCAATTTTAAGTGTTTAAATACACATCCTGAAGCTGAGACCGACTAGAAGTTGACTGATAGATATTTAATTTATAGCTAGTATGCACCAGCCAGAAGCTGGTAAATAATTTTTCTAAGATTATCCAGCCTGGTGCTGGCACCGACTTGAAGTTGGTACATGGACATATTGTTTGGCATGACCGGTTGGGCCATCCCGGATAAATAATGATGCAAAAAATTTATTTGGTCATTCATTGAAAAGCCAGAAGCCTTTACAATCAATGAATTTCCATGTGTTTGTTTGCTGCAAAATTAATAATACGGCCCTCCTAAGATGAGAATGGCCTAGTATCACCAGCAAGTTTGAGAATGATTCAGGGACATGAATGCGGACTGATAAATCCGCTGTGTTAACCATCTAGGTAATTTTTACGATGCATCAACTAGATGGTCTATTGTGTAACGCAAGTTGGCATTGTGCGCACTAATTTAATAATTAAGCCACTTGCAGGTATATGTCCCTACTTATGTTACTAGACTATATGTCTAGATAATGCTGGTTCATTTCTTCAATGGATAATGTATAACATTGGAAATAAACCCAAATAGATCTGGGAGAACATTGACAATTGATTGCAGAACCATTGATGAAATATTACTGTTTTGAGAAAATGGTATTTTATATGCAGCAACACTTGAGTGCATCAAGCCAACATGATAGGATCTCCCCATTTAATTGATTAATGGTCACATACTTAGTATCTCCCATCTTCGGACCATTGGTTATTCAGTATATAATGCTCCACCACAGGGTTGTGAAATGGTCTCTTAAAGAAGATTGGGAATCTACGTTGGGTATGTATCTCCATAAATTACAAAAGTAATTGAAACGAATGACAGGAGATTGGAGATTTATTTATAGTAAGATTTGCTTATTAATTGATGTTTTACCCAACATCAGGGGGAGAGAATAAGCAGTTGGATCAAGAGATTATTGAAATGATTTATCAATATCTAGTTTTTGATCCTCGAATAAATTAGTATGAACTTGAAGTTCAAAAGATGATTCATTTGCAAAAGATCAGTAAGTCATTTGCCAGACATATTTATTTGAAAAATGTGACCAAGTACCAGCTGCAAATACTCCTGTTTAGATTGATGTTCCTGAAGAACAATATAAGTATGCAAATGAATCTATAGATTATACTCGGTTCCAAAAGAAAAGAAATTCTCGATAGAGAAAAAGGAGCAAAGTGATAAGATGGCCCCAATAAAGAAATAAGGTCTCCAGTAGAGGTTTGAATTAAAAGTCCTCAAGAAGAGGAAAATCCTCCAGAAGAGGTTTTTTGACACAAATTGATAAAGTTCCAAAGTAACTCAGGTACCTGAAATAAAAGAGCATGATGAGATCTCAATTACAGTGTCAGAAATAAGATGGAACCGACGTGAAATAACCGTCGACGGAATACAATTTTTATTATTTTATATAGCGCTAAATAAAATGAGGATCATGAACCTACATTTGGCGAATGTAGGCGCAGTATGATTGGCCAAAATAGAGAAACATGATTAAAGGCTGTGTTAGACTCGCATGAAGCGAGAAATTTCCGGGCCTGTAGTCCGTACACCAGATGGTGTAAAACTGATTGGTCGATAAATGAGTATTTGTGCGGAAAAGAATATGAGATAAAAAGCACGGTTTGTGGCACAAAGTTTTTACCCAAACGACCAGGTATTCATTATGAGGAGATATGCTCCCCTGTGGTGGATGCAATTATTTGATAAGTCTGGCAGTATATGAAAAGTATTAGAAATGCATCTAATGAATGCTATTACAGCCTATTATTATGGATCCATAAGTCATGATATATACATGAAGATCCCTGAAGGATCCAAATTGCCTGAAGCAACTAATTCCCGGGAAATTACAAAATAGAACTGAATGGATCTTTACATAATTTAAATCATTTTAAGTATGGATAAACTTATTTATGATTGGAACTCCGGAAGAAGGTTCCAAATACCGTGCTATTAGATTGGTCCTGGAGTACCCTGTTGAAGTGCAATATGTATTGCTAAGAAAATAAAGCCTGAAGCTTTTGACTTAAGCCTATTGGCAAGATATGAATTTGCTCTTATCTTCGGGGTATAGAAGATGTGGTGTCATGAAAATCCTGTAAGCCCGAAGAAAGAAGAGTTGGTTCCTGCAGATGCCGATCCCCCACTTGATCCACAAAAGGCACAGTCGAACATCTGCCACAACATTACACACGAAATTGTTGTATCATTGGGACTACAAAATGCAAGAGGGCAAGACATATGCTCCAACGACAAACTATCAAGATAATGCTGCCTACATTGTCCAATTAAAATAATGATGTATCAAAAGTGATCAGACAACACACACGTCACCAGAAGCTGACAAGGACTATTGGCACACAACGACATCAAAGAAATCAACGGAGGCTAAAATGAGGGGGAGTAGAATACGCACTGCACTCTTTTTTCCTTCATCAAGTTTTTATCCCACTGGGTTTTTTCTTGGTAAGGTTTTTAATGAGGCAGTTTCCCAAAAGCGTATTCTACCCAATACACAATGACATCCAAAGGGGAGTGTTATAAAACACATGACATGTGATATGTATGTCATTGTATTTACCTAACTTATCTTCGTCCTTGTCTATATATTGCCTGCAAATAGAATGAAATACGGTGGGAAAAATAAGTTCTGCCATTCTTCTTCTCATCTTATTCTTCCTTCTCTTCACCATTATCTTCATAAAACACAATAATTTCTCAACAATAATAATAATACATGGGCCTAACTTGTTCTTAGACCAAATGTATAGTTTGATTGACTTTCTCTTAGAAACTCGCCGAGGGTCTGGAGCCAGAGTTTTTTTTTATCAAGAAACGATAGATGTTTTCATTCCACAGAGATACAAACTCGTGAAGCAAGCTAAATATAGAGAACATCATCTAGATCTATTACAAGATTGACACAGAAATTCCAAATACATTGATCCTAACACATAAGGATTGATAATAGAGACCTGCAACACTTCCAAAATTGGACATAAAATGCAGTGATGGCTCCACAAGTCTCAAGCAACATCTCTTTAAAAGCTTCACACATGAGCCTTGGGAGGGGATTTTGTTATCTTGTAACAAGAGGAAGAAGATGGCTTCCATACCCACTTGAAGAACATGATTTTTATATCTTCCATGGATGACTGTGAGAAGCACAATAAGACTAATTGAAACAAAAAAAATCCATACCAAAATAGAGACCCTTGGTTATCAGGTAAACTGGAGCCAGGGTTGATTTGCTCCATTTGTGTTGAATTGGGCCAACTCTCGTTCATTTTTTTTTTATTTTTTTTGTTTGACGTGAACTTTGGTGTTTACGGTCAATGTTTAGAGTTCAGACTTTTTTTTTTTCTTTAAACACAGCGAAGAAAGTCTACTCTTTCAGTTCCAAAAGACTCCCGTTAACATAGGGGCTGGGCCATAATATATAGACGTATTAAATAACCGAAGCTGACAATATCTATGCGATAGTTGCCCTCCTTCCTCTTGGTCGTATCTCGTCTTGGTCTTAATTACACGTGGACCTCCACAACGATAAACGTCGATGATGCAAGTAGTTTGCCCGTCTTGCTGCCGCTGGTTTTGTTTGTGTGGTACAGCAGTGCTGGACCGAGATCCTTCAAAGGACAAGAGTGGATGATGATGATGATGTCATAGTTCTCTACTGCCAAGCCCAACGCCAAGGATCGAGTTGGAACTGTGTCGTGGTGTTTGTTGGCCCGACACAACAGATGGGCGAGCCATCCACGCCTTACTAGAATAAGAATTGTTTTCCTCAAAATTAAACTAACCGATGCTAAGAAATGAAAATGATGCCAGTTTTAGGCCTATTAGGCTATAATTTTCAAGAAGATGGAGTTGATGGACGGGTTTAAAAAGAAAACGAAGCTTAGATAGGTTATTGTGGTGTACATACTCCCCAAGTCCAAACTATTTCCAGTTCCTTGTACTTTCCGCATTTGTCAATTGTCACTTTAGCGCTGTATTATAGAGGGGCAGGCGGGACAGCGGGGACAGATGGCCCACAATTTCCACGTGGCGAGATCTGAGTCCTCGGCCTTGTAATAACCGTTGTTTCCACGTCGTTCCCGCGTGAACGGCAAAATAAACCTTTTTAGGCTCCTCACCCACTCACTCTACCCAACTTGCTATCCCCCTCCTATAACTCTCTCTCTCTCTCTCCCTGACCCGCGGCCAGATTTACTAACCGTTACCCGGCTAAGACAGGTGTGGGCCAGGATGGGGATTATAGCCGCCGGCGACCGTAAGCACAGACGGAGTCCGCGGATGTCCCTCCTCCCACAGAAGCACGGCGGCCGCTGCGACCACGAGGCGCTGGAGGTGGGATTCGACGGCGCGTCCTTCTCCGGCGCGGTCTTCAACCTCTCGACCACCATCGTCGGCGCCGGCATCATGGCTCTCCCTGCCGCCGTCAACCAGCTAGGCCTAGTCCTCGGCCTGGTCATGATAGTGGTGGGCGGGCTGCTGACGGGGACCTCCATCGACATGATCCTGCGATTCAGTCGGGCCTCCAAGTCCTCGACGTACTCCGGCGTCGTTTGGGACGCTTTCGGTGGGCCCGCCCGGAACCTGCTCCAGGTCTGCATCGTCGTCAACAACCTCGGGATGCTCGTCGTCTACATGATTATTATCGGTATTAGCCAACACGAATTCCTTTAAATCGGCTGCTAACTACATTTCTGTTTTATTCTTCGTGATGGTTGTTGTCACTGCATAACCGGCAGGTGATGTGTTGGCCGGAACTGGGTTAGGTGGTGTCCACCATTCGGGTGTGGTGGAGGAATGGATTGGTCAGCATAATTGGTTGACTTCGCGTCCTTCATTGCTGCTGCTCACCACTCTTTTTGTTTTTCTTCCTCTCATTTCCTTCAAGCGAGTCGGTAATTTGCTGCTCCTGTTGTTCTTATATGTCTTAATTTGTGTTTTAAATATGTTTCTTTTTTTTTTTTTCCACTTAGTTGATGATATAATTTTGTAGATTCGTTGAGATACACTTCGGCGTTGTCTGTGGGGTTGGCCATTGTATTTGTAGCTATCACCGCAGGAGTGGCGATGGTTAAACTCTTAGAAGGGAGTGTTGGAATGCCACGTCTAATGCCTAAGGTTGTCGACCAGGCATCTTTCTGGAAGCTTTTCACTACTTTTCCCATCATAGTTACAGCTTATATCTGCCACCACAATGGTAAGTTATGTGAATTGTGGTTCGAGTTTTGTTTGTTCCAATGTGAGTTGATAGTATCAGGCACAACAATTGCTTGATTTCATCTTCTGATTATAGCAGCTTGATATCGGATGTTCAAGCTTTGTTTTGTGTGTGTGCTTTGCAGTTCACCCCATAGAGAATGAACTGAATGATCCCACTCACATGAAGTCAATAGTGCGGGCGTCCCTCACATTATGCACTTCCGTATATATTGCTACCAGCTTTTTTGGAGTTCTTCTCTTTGGTGATCAAACTATGGATGATGTACTTGCCAATTTTGATGGCGATCTTGGAATTCCATATAGTTTAGTGTTGGACGATGTGGTTCGTGTGAGCTATGGTATCCACTTGATGCTTGTCTTCCCAATTGTGTTTTACTCCCTTCGCCTTAACCTGGATGGTCTTCTCTTTCCATATGCCATTCCTCTTGTGTATGACAATCGAAGATTCTTCACAATTACTGCTGCTCTCATGGGATTTATATTTGTGGGAGCTAATTTTGTGCCTGACATCTGGGATGCCTTTCAATTCACTGGTGCAACAGCCACCATTGCTGTTGGTTTCATCTTTCCAGCGGCCATCACTCTTAGGTGAGAGACTATTTTAAGCAGATGTTGTTCCTGATATCATAAATTCATAACCGTAGATGATCTGTGTCTAGTCTTAACTAACCAGAACTTCAGCCTAGTTAGTCTATGGTTCTTACTATAATTCAATATACTTTCTACGTTTACCTTTCTATTCTTTAGTTTATCTTTTCCAGGTTTTGCATACCATAATAGAAGGATTGAGAGAGTGAGTTCCCCTAGTATCAAAGCATAGTGTAAAAATATTTCACCTACAGATATATGCCCTCTCTTTTTTTTTCAAGAGAAAACAGATTAAATCAGATTGCAACTCTAAGAGATATACTTCCCATTCTGATCGTATAGCATGGTGTTGAGACATTCATTAGTAACTTTGTGGAAAATATGTCACTCCAAACTGTAGTTAACTCTTTTTTAACCCAAAACTGCAGTTCACTAACTGCAACAGCTTTTTATATTTTGCATTCTATTCAGTGTGGTTGTCAATGCCAAGCTCCGAGCGCGTGGTGATACTGTAGTATTGGAGTTTCTATGTTATTGGATGTCAATTCTTTGGGTTCAAAGTTGTTACTCGGAAAATGATTCGACTTTTGCCGTTAGTAGTAATTACCTGCAATAGAGTAGAAGCTAGGTTCATACTAAGAGCTAGAACTTGTAGGCTCGTTGAGGCTTTGCTGGGCATTTCTTGCTGTCAACTTTTAAGAGATCAGGTTGCTAAAAGATCTTCATTTATGAAGGAACTTGCATCTTGAAAGAGTCTAAAGCTCAAGATGGGATTAAGGCCTCTAAAATTGAGATCTACCTTGAACAACTTGTTCTATCAACAAAAAGGAATTGGTCTTGCTTTCCCTATATTGAAACTTGCATGTGCGACAGCATGATTGTATGACCATTAAACACTTTGAAAATTCAGTAATCATGGACCTAATGGGAGGACATCGAGGCACAAGTATCATGAGTATTATAGTCAGTCTGAAAGCTCAACCAGTTAACTTTCCATATTTGGTGTTTCTTTCTTCAGGGACACTCATGGGATCGCAACAAGGAAGGACAGACTAGCGTCCTGGTTAATGATACTATTGGCTGTCCTGTGCAGCACAGCTGCCATCTGCAGTGATATTTATAGTATATTCAGTGGTGGCAGCGGCGTGGAAAGCTAACACAACCGTGAGGATGATGGCCAAAGTACTAACTGAGGTACACTAGAAAAAGCTTGCACTAACGGGATACTGTACAGCGTGACCCGTAAACTGCGGGACTAACTCGGAACCAAAAGGAAGGGGAGAGCAGACTTACCAAAAAAAAAAAAAAAAAAAGAGGAATGCGAGAGAAAGAGTGCAGGACTAACTCCTGTTGTATTTTTTGTCATTTTGTAGATGGCGCTTGCCACTGTTGTAGATTGAGGCTGGGAGTCATGGAATTAGATTTCATGTTGTAATACTCTTCAGGACTAATGAAATAATTTCTCTTCCCTTAAAAGTTGAAAAATCATAGTTTCAATCTGCTGCTACCGAAAAGCTTAGACAATTTTGTGTTTTGATCAAGTTTATTTTCTTTTGATTACCAATTAGCTGTTAGCTCAAGTCGTATTGAGGTCCTCGTCAAGGCTAAATGTCTTGGAGTTCGTTCGAGTCCTAGTACTGTAGCCTGTAACTAAAACCAAAGTAAAAAGAGCATTTTCCTTGATCTTGGCCAAAGGGCTGGACAAGGTATCAATACCAATATATCATTAGAAGCATGAATCTAGTGACTTGGTTTATCCATTGCTCGCAGCATTGGCATAAAGGATGCCTTGGCTTGGCTGGACTGGACCCCTTTGAGGCATCACAAACACAGTGAACGAAAGAAATTTTAACTACCCAGGCATGAAGTTTTGCCTTGGCACGCATGCTGGTGTCAGCTTGACTGATTCTAAGTGTCATGGATTGCTCTTTAAAGTTGCGGATCGTTGATCTATCAGTCCTAGCAGAATTGCGACAACCGCCGCGTCAGACATCAAACAATATCTTAATGGAACAAAACCATGGATTGGTGTGTTTCATTTCCTGTCTTCAACGGAATCCTGAATACTAAATAACGTAAGGCATTGAAACATCACGGCCCGCAGCCAAAGCAAGCCTAAACCAAACAAATCAAATCCATCAACCATAGAGGCATAACTGTTCACAGGTTAACTTTAGATGATATAGATATGGATATGGCACGACTAGGCCCGTTCTGTCTATGGCCTACTGTCTAAGGCACACGATCTGGCCTAATACTTCCTTTCTTTTCTTTTCTTTTCTTTTTTTTAGGAACGTCTACAGCCTAATATATTTATATTTTCTTTTTTGGAGAACTACCGCCTAATATACCTCGGTTGGCTTCCAAATGCCTCACACAATAGTGGGCTTCGAAAAGCCTAATTTAATTGGGGAAAATGAACTTGGGCTTGAAGTGTGGTCTATTTCGAGGCTGACATACATGAACATCATCATATACACACACACACACAATTGCATTGCAGCCAGCGCTGGGATGTTTCACGAGACGATGACGTCTTTGTTGACAGAAATCCAAACGACATGCCATTTGTTTTAGCTGACCTAATGTCGTGTGTTTACAGTGACTGAAGGAGACTTCCTCGTCCCTAGTTTTGATCTCTTGTCAAACTCAAACCCTGTTCTCTCACCATCAAACTAAGCTTCACCAGCCACCACAATCACTCTCTTAAGTCCTCAACCCTACCCTCCTATTCCTTCCCGGGTACAAAACCATTTGGCTTTTCATTTGAGAAAGACAAAATAACCAATCCCACATTGGTCCAACGTTATCCTCTCATCATCCTAGATAATAAACTTCACTCGTTCTTTTTTCTTTTTTTCTCCGAATAATTCTCAACTGGGTAAGGTGCATGTTCACGCCTATGACACTATGCATGAAAATATGGATACAGTTTTTGTTTTTTCAAATGATTGCACGTTGGTTAGTTAATTTCTGACGCTTTGTAGCTGCCACAATCATGCTCAAAGTACTCTTGTCTTTATATGCCTAGGAATATACTAAGATACTGTAGTTATCAAAGGGAGAAACAAAGACTGTAGCCGTATATTAATTATCAATCACAGCGACATCTTAACGACGGCTTAGGCGTTGATGGTGGACAAATATATATCAAGTTTCCCACAAGAAATTAGACTAGCTAGCTAGTAGTGCTCGCCTGCTTCAGCATTTCAGAAATTTTTGCCACTTGACAGCTGTGATTTTGACCCCCAAAAAAAAAAGCCAAAAGGACTAATAGAAAATGGGTAATGTAACGTGCCACACAAAATTTGTACTTTGCACAGTTGCGCCGGTCAAATTCAGGGAAAATGAAAAAGACAGATTCAACTGCTTTTAGAGAAAAATAAAAAACGGATGTTTTTTTATGTGTACGATGGAAAATAAAAAAATGGACACGTATGACCTTCAATTAAGCTAATGAAAATGATTGACCGAGTGATTTGTGTAAACTGATTTGTTATTATATAAATATTCGAAGCTTGTCTGCTTCATATTTTAATTTTAGTATCAAAAGAGACAAACTCCTCGTAAATTTTATTATGCCTTCCATTTTCTGCTTCTAGTAGAGGTTTTCTTTTTAAGCTTTTTAGTGGACAATGTATCAACAATGAAGTGTACTTGACCAAAATCAAATTGCTTTGGTTGAAAACCTGTCCAAGGATATTGGAAGACAACTCGCAGGCAAGGCTGCCAATGTGTTCATTTTAGAAACCGTGTCTTCCTTTATCAAATTAAGTGTATGCTTGCATATGCTAAATATAAAGCCGCAGACAATAGCAAGATTAATTAAGTATTGCCTCTTTTCACCACAATTTTCTTTTGACACGGGAATCCAAGTTCATTTTTCTTTTTTTTTTTTGAACGGTCAAGTGCATTTTTCTTGCGCCAAAAATCAGTTAACTGTTTTATGTAGGAAACAGAATAATGATGATTTATTTGTGGAGAAAAATCGTTACAATCGTTAGTAATGTTTTGAGGTATATAATCGTTTCAAGACATAAGGAAAAAAATCATGTTATTAGTCAATTTGAATAAAAAAGTACATGATAGTAATATAGAACCTAACTTGAATACTATTCTAAGCACAGCACAGGACTGAACTCCCCCACCTTCTCAAGAGTCACAAGGAAGAGAATTGGAATATTGTCGGTGGTGCATAGGGAGAGAGGAGAAGAAATACATGCACAGCATTCCAGCCACTGTTTTTAGGACTTGCACGTTTTCCATGTATTATTGGGCGATCAAGAGAAAGCTAGAAGCCATTGGAGACTTGAAGAATTGTTTAACCAGAAATTAGGACACATATTCCTTAATGGTTCACTATCATAATCATTACACATACAAAGAAACACTGACGAATAAGACTAGCTAGCTAGTTTTGTCAATGGAATGAACCACATTGATATTGGCTTTCTCGCAATCTGCTTTTCATCTCCCATTGTATGGGTCTACTTCTTTTAAATTATTTTAGTTCATTGACTAATCAAATCTTTGTTTTTTTCTTTTTCCTTTAGTAGAAAATCAAGTGGCTGTTGCTAGATTTAAGAGTAAACGACACTGCATACTTCAGAGCCAAATTTATTTAGAAGTTTGCAATATAGTTAGGATGTTAATTTAGTGATCTAGGATTCTAATTAAAAGTGTGTTGTCCTTGTCTGTCAAGAGATGGCCCCCCCTTTTATGGACCAAAAAATACACTCTTTTCTTCAATCAATCATCATAATGTAAACTAATTGAATTGATCCACCTATTGATTAATTAGTTTTGAATTGGGCTTTCTGTCCCAGCTGTTTACCACATATCTTCCAAGACGATTTGTAAATTAATTAGGAGTCTTGTCCTCTATTCATTGGCACCTAACCTGCTGCTTAAATTATAACAAATTAATGCATAATGCCATGGATTGGGGGTTCCTTTATTCCAGTATTGTGGATTTTTTTTTTTTGTTTTTGAGGAAAACACGACAAAAGGACTATTGCTTTTTATATAAGGAAATTAATTATTAGAATCTTTTTTAGCATATCATCCTACTCCAATAATAGTATAATAAATACTCTAAGTATAATTTTGTCTGCTTCACTTTCAAACAAGTGAGGTTGATACTTGATGGAGTTAAATTAATATTTTCGTAATATTATGCTTACATCATATTTCATTGATAAATTGTAGCGGTAGTGGTTTTAGTGTTATCAGGATCGGTCGTACGAGGAACTTCCACAAAACTGTTTTTGCCATATGAATACAGTTCCCACCAAACCAGAAGGCATCAAGATTAGAACTGTCATCCATGAATGATTATGAATCTCAATAGTAGTAATATAGTTATAGTACTACGACCAATCCACAATGACCAAGCCTGCTTGTTCCAAAAACAAACAAAAATCAAAAAAAAAAAAGGAAAAGAAATATTGCTTCAAGCGTCCCTTTTATATGACGTTTACGGGCATTCTATGATAAAAGTTAGCATTGACCAAAACTTCGCTTTCATGTACTATTCTTTTCGTTTTGCAGACTTTCATGAATGTATGCATTCAACTTGGAAAAGGAAAAACTTGTGTATTTGCACAACACTTCCATATTTAAATAAAATTCAAAATATACGTGAACTTTGCACCTTTGTTTGTAATACGAATATATACATGCAATGTTACTGCATGGTTGTCGTAATTATTAAAGACGCTTAGGTTCAAAAAAATTATTGATGAGGCTTTCTTCTTGCGCAAAAAATCGCTTCCTGGAAAATGATTTTTCGTAATTACATATGTGGATTATGGACACTTGTAAGATTGGGAATATGCAAACAGCTGAAAAATTCAGTGCTCTTGGCTACTGATTGAACTCTCGTTATATGTCAAAGTTAGATAGGATAAACTACACGTTGAGGAAAAAAAAAAGTTAGAATTTAGTGGTTTTTCCTGACCCTCAACTGGAGGAGTCTCCCTTCAACCTAAACTTTTTTTTATTAAAAAAAAAGTTAGATAGGATAAGCTACACTTGAGAAATTGCGGCTAATTAACGAGAGAGAAAGCTAGACATAATTTTTAAAGGAACTAATATAACATTATTTTTATGTAATCATGAGGGTATATACGAAAAAATAATTGCAATCCCTCCTCCTCCCCCTCCAAAGTCACCGCCACTCATATATAGTGTAAAAAAAATCAAAAAATAAAAGAAGAATCCAAGCCCAAATGAAGTAGAGTAGTGAGCTATATAACAGTTTTTAAAAAATTACAAAAAGAAAAGAAGAATCTAAGCCCAAAAGAATTAGAGATAGTGAGCTAATATAACAGTTTAAAGATAATTATTATTTGGAGATGATGAATTTGGAAGAAATCCATGCAAGGCATGCCAAACCAAAGCAAGGAGAAGATTAGAGGGATTAATTAGCATCCTACAATTCTATCCAATGCACAAAAAAAGGAGACCCAGCTATAATTTTAAAGGTTGGAGGTGATGACATGGCAGAGAACCTCAAATTGCGCAAAAAGACCTGAGGACATGACAGATGCTTGCCGGCTGTGGTTTGGTGGCCACAGGCCAGCCTGTTTGTTCTTTTCCAATTTCAATATTTCTGTTTTTCTCTTCTTTTCTTTAAAGTTTTAATGGTCAAATATTTTCTTTTTTTGTGTCTGATTTCTTAGTTTTCTTTTTATATTATGTTGTTATTGGGCCTTCGATGTTACGTAGGTGACTAAACTTGTCGCAAGTGTCCATCCATCAGTTCCTCTTAACCCATCACGTGCGGTCTGTGATCTGGAGATGCAAATCAATTGGCATTCACATTCCCCAGTGAAAACGTTATCCAGTTCAGTCTTGAATTCAGAATTCCTCATTTTCTATGTTAAAAAACACCAAAACAAAAAAGAGGGAGAAAAATGGGAGTAGCAGTTCCCCTTCACTGTGACTTTTGGTTCTGTATTTATGTAAGGAATATTATTTACTATTACCATCTTCGGTTCGGGCTTCTCCCAGTGATTTTTTTAATTTCTTTTTATGAAACACTATTTTTAAGCCTGAAACCCCAAACCTTCCAATCTGGCTCGAACTTTGGTCAATTTGCTGCTATTTGGAAGAATGCATGCGCTCATCGAATATACAATTTTTTTTGTCTCCTACCCGGTATATCCGTAGCTTTGTTCCGACTAATCCGAATTCGTTCTGGATTGCGCACCGGACTATGGTGAGTGAGTCTCTCAATAGGAACTTTTTACATACACAAAGACTCAAACCCGAGACCTCGCTTAAGCGGAACTAAGTCACTTGCCACTTTAAGTAACCCACATTGGTATATATACAAATCTTTCTAAATTCGCTGTTTTGGAGAGGGGTTTTTGTTTCACTTTAACCGCATACAAAATCCAAATTAAGTTATGGATGAAATCAACATAATTTGGAAGGAAGTTATAATGAAGTTATGATATAAAAAATGAAGGAAGAAACAAAAAAAAAAATGGAAGAAAATTCTGATATTAAAAACGAGTTTTAGTGTTTTTTTACTAGACTAATTAGATGCAGCGGTGTGAGGAAGGCGGGAAGACTAAACAATAACAAAACTGTTTTCATATATTTGTTTAAATATGTATAGAATCTAGTACAAAACCAAAGGATATCTAGCTTTGCTTGACATTATTTGAGTTGCAGCATGATTCGAAGTGCATTAAAAAATGGATCCGCCGTTAATTATGAGAAATGGCGTCATAAAATCGCACTTTTTTTTTTTGGGAAACGTTAATTGATCATTAAGTAGCTGACTTCAAAAATTGGAAAAAAAATTTCAAGGGTAAACTAATACTAATATGGCAAACGTTTTTTTTTTTTTTTAGCAAAGGTTTAAGTTACACATCAACACTTAAAGAAAAACAGACTAGGTCTTAAAAACACATTACAAACTAGGATTGGGTTATAATAACAAGGGAGCCAGCCATAACAAGCCTACTACCCCTCCAACCCCATTAGACAAGCAAGAGAGAAGAAAAACCGAAAAAACTTCGAACAGTTTGGGTTTGAATTACACATATAGTAATGCATATCCAAATTAGCCAACATCCATAAACACCATAGACATCTGCAACATAAGACAATAGCACACCCGAAGCAGCTTGAGCGAAGAATCATGCATACGCTTCCACCCGAGAGCACGGCAGAAAATGAGTCAAGACCATAAAAAATGAAACCGGAGCAGGGAGCATACATGCCATGAATGGGGGGACATCTAACTTAATAGATTGACGATTCTAGTGCAATACACTTTAATTATCTCCTAGAGAACATAGAATATCGTTCCTCTTGACTCCATTTCTGCCTGCAACAGGAGGTGTTCAGCGACACCAAAGATCAACGCAGGCACAGGTTCAATTGATCACCAGAGATCGTGAGACCTGCAGTATAACCTGGACATAGAGCAATTAGCCATATCACAAAAGTTTTGAAACAAACACTTGCAAACGCAAGCCGAGGTATTGTTTCTCGCCCAATAGCGACAAAAAAGCCTTTGTATCCCTCCCACCTCCAGAGGTGATACTAGGCTAAACCAACATCAGCAACTACTCTCTGGCAGAGGGTACTGAAGGTACCCCCTCCTCATTCGCCTGGTGCGATTCAATTTGCATCCCATTAACCCGTGCCTCTACTTCCATGTCAAACGCTTGGATTAGTCCGAGGGTCGATGGCTGGTACTTAACCTTAGCGGTTCTGGCCATCCTCTTCCAGCTCGGTTTGGATGCTGAAGAATGGATTGGAGAGGCATCATGAAGATCAGTGACCAGTTCCACCACAGTATTCACCATGCCAGTATGTGCTCTGCGCGCAGACTCTTTGATAGGAGATAAGAGAACCTCCTCTGCAACCTTGCGTTTCTTTGCTGCCGAACGAGTCACAACCTTATCCTACTGAGAGGACATTGAATCCAAAATAGAATCCCCTCCAGCTGCTTGTGTTTTTTCCCCTTCCAACAGCTCATCATGAATTTCCAGCGTAGCTTGTTTCTTTGCAGGGTAATGCTTCCCAAAGATCTCTTTGGCCCTCATCCAGGGACCAAAGCTATCTTCTGCTGGTCTCTCACATTCCTCACCTTGCCTCAGAGGTTTAACACACCTACTAGTTGGATGTGTTATTCTACCACAGCGATAACACAACTCACCAAGGCGTTCGTATTTAAACCTAATCCAAATTTCGTTTCCATTTTGGTCCAGACATGCAACACCCGGCAATAAAGGCATATCAGACAGGACCTCTACACGAGCTCTGATAAATCCTTGCCATCCTAACATCGCTTCCAAAGAGGGTTCATAACAATGGAATACCGGGAAGACCGACCCTATCTTAGCGATTTTCTCATGTGATAAAAGATTCGTGGGAATGTCATGTATTTGAACCCAGAAGAGGATTTGACGAAAACTGACCTGGCTCAGAATCATATCAGGGAACCAGCCCTTTAGGCAGAGATGCAGATTCGACACCAGCCATGGCATGCCTTTAAGCACCTTCTTCTTATCCTCCTCCAGCTCGAAACCGATCAGGAAGATGTTGTTCGGCTTTGGGATAATTCGAAAGTCACCTTTGATGTACCATACACTCATCATCTGACTTCGGATCTGACTGATATGTGGCCGCCGGTCACCAAGAATCTTCCCCACAACATATGTTCTGGCCACAATCGCTCCGAGGCTCTCCTCTGGGGTGACTTCACTTGAATCACGTGAATCCCCGCCCAGGTCCAACACCCGACGTGAGGATGACTCCGCCATTAGCTGCAGGTACCGATTGGTAATAGAAAAAACCAGAAGGAATCTGGTACTGAGAGAATACTGAAATTACTCGTTTAGGACAACTCCTAAACACTACAGGAGTTTTTAAAACACCAGAAATGGAGGGGTAGGACAGATCGTAGTAGGATCGGCAATGGTAAAGCAGGATGAAGGCTAGATGAGATTTGGGGAAACTAGATCCACGAGTAAGCGGAGGGAACAGTAGCAAACGATGAGCAGGAAAAGGGAAAAAACCTAAAAAGAGTTGAGAGCAAACAACGCGCTGCACGCGCCATGGCTATTACGAAATTTTTTTAATATATATGGCAAACGTTTTGATGATGGACAGATTCCTAAATGTAATGAAAAGTGTTGACCATCTTTCATTTCTAATGAAAAAATGATACTTTAGCATCAAAAAAAAAACTAAAAAAATGGTACATTGTTAACTCACAATATATCCGCAGATCCTTTGGAACGTTACTTTATTCCAATGTAACTGTTTTACTAGAAGAAAAAATTGTTTTTTTTTAATGAGAGTTGTATTCACATGGAGTTCTTTGATTCGATAATCCTGTGCCATTATTCAACAAGTCAAGATTCTCTCACTGCTTGTATATTTTGGCTAAATATTAGGGAGAAATTTGCATGGACATTAAAAATTATCGCACATATATATAGTTGATGGGTATGAGTTATGACAATAGAATGAATAAGTTCTTGTAGGTACGATGATCCTTCCCAAACATATAGAAATAAAACCACGTATTAAACTCCATATTATTTGATTTATAAAGAAGAAATCAATCTTTTATTTTTATTTCTTTCCTTTTATGAACATTTACATTTGAGACCAATGCTAGTTCAATTGAAACAACCAACCATAGCAGACCTATATTTATATCAAACGCAAATATAAGATGAGCTTCACGCATTTGCTGCTTGTACAACTAACGGAGGATGAGTGCCTGCTTGCTTTCTTCCTTCTCTCGACAACTAGCAAGGATATCCGATTATTTCACAAGATTAGGATTCATGCTTCATCATACTCGCAACAACTATATATGTGTGAATCAACACCCAATAATAATGAAAACTTTACATTTTTTTTTTTGTCATTTGGACATTATAATGGAAACGTACATTAGATTTGGACATTATCCGAACAGAAAAACACGCGATGTGAATCATGAAGGATTGTAGGTTACCATTTATTTTAGTCTTACGTGTGGTGTTGGTGTTACTAGCTAATGCTGCTAAACTAGATCACGACCGTAGGTTGTCTGCCTAGATAGATTTGATTAAATGCTTTGGAGTGAGGGGAGGATTGCAGGAGAGGCACGTGGAGGTTGCTGAAGGATTTCAGGACATTTAATTTAAGCAACAGAGAAACCACCGGTTCATAACAACAATATCAAAAAAAAAAACCCCTTCTCCTCCTCTGTCTTTACTCATGACTCTTACTTACTCTACTCTACTCCAGTGTTGTTGCCTTATCCGGTTGGCAACCGGATATTCCTTAGATTATCCCCTGGATATAAATATAATCTTTTACAGTACCACTACCACTCTCTTTTGACTTTTACCATTTTCTGTCGGTGGATTACAGAGAGACAGGGGTTGGAGGATGACTTTAATTAGTAGTAGTTACTACTAGAGTAGTGTATAAGCTCAACCTTGTCTGGTTATTCTTGGGCTAAAAAGATTTGGAGGGGTTTTGCATCGGCTTCATTACGTTTTACCCCCTGAACTTTTGTTGAAAAATGGATCACCCCCTCTATTAAAAAAACCAGTATTTAACCCCCTAAATTTTCTATTTCCGCGGTTCACCCCCTGCGGTTGACCCGATTTCAACTCCGTTAGGAGACTTGACAGAGATTCCGGATGGTTGACACGTGTATTAGTCCGAAACAATCCTGACCGTTAGTTTACTTTTCTTTCTTTCTTTTATTTTTTTTTCTTCCATTCAACTTCTTTCTTTTCTTTTTTTTTCTTTTTCCTTTTTTCTTTTACCGTCACCCTCTTCCCTCTTCCCTCTTCCCTTTCCTTTTTCTTCTTTTTCCTTTTTTCTTTTTCTCCTCCCCTGTGCACCACCCCCAACCCGATCCACCACCTCACGAGACCGTCACCACCTGAGCCTCACACCGCCGCCACCTATCCTCCTCCTTCCTCCCTTCCTTCTCGTCGCTGCAGGACGCGACGCCCCCGCCGTCCAGACGAGGCAAGCCGCTGGGTTGCTGCTGCTGCGACACACCGCCCCGTCATCACCGGCCACATCGCTGCAACCAACAGCAGCCACGACGTCTCCTCCCCGTGCCACATGCGCTCGCGCCTCCTCCTCCCTCACCTCGCACCAACCGTCCCGTCCAAGCAGCCACCGTGAACGGACTTGCAGCCCGACAGCGAGCCCGCCTTCCTCTCCTGTTCGTCGCCGCCACTCCTCCACCCTGCCGCCAGCCTCGCCGTCTCTTGCGTCGCCTGCGTCTCTTTCCGCCGCGTCTCGCCTCGCCTTGTCGCGCCTGTGTTGTTGCCGCTCGTCCCCCTCGCTTCTGTCGGATTTTAGTTTTTGGGTTTGCAATTGTGGGGAAGGAGGAAAAAGAAGGAGGGAGGTTAGGGTGGTTGTGGTAGTTCAGGTTTTGATTTTGGTTTTGGGTTTTGGATTTGGTTTTTGGGTTTTCGATTTGAATTTTACGGTGGTTACAGGGGAGGAGGAGGAAAAGGAGGAGGGAGGTTGGGATGGTTGTGGTTATGGTGATGGTGGTGGTGGCGTTGGCGGCAGGGGGTGGTGGTTTGGTACTTGGCACAAATTTTTTTCTTCTCCCTTTTATTTTCTGTTTCTATTTATAAATATTTTATTTTTTGCAAAAAAATAATCACTATCAATTTGCATTTTTTTTTGTTTTTTCCATAATTTTTTAATGTGGAAAATAAAATAAAATTTATACGATTAGGATCATGCCAAGTATCAATCATCCATGTAATCCGTTAAATCACTAAACACGGACTTGACGGACCTAATGGAAACCCATTTTTACCTAACGGAATGAGATAAAATGCGGAAATAGAAAGTTTAGGGGGTTAAATACCGGTTTTTTTAGTACAGGGGGTGATCCATTTTTGAACGAAAGTTCAGGGGTAAAACGTAATGAAGCCGTTTTGCATCTGCAACTGCACTCGGGGCGCGTATCTCTACGCCGCGTGATGGAGGTGCGTTACTTCTTCTATCTAGCTCCGGTTCTAGCCCAGCTCTTACTAGTCGGTTCTTAAAGCCAAGGTGTATAATATATGGCCAGCTCGCTACATAATATACCTGCATTAGTGCTAATTATTAGTAACTTTTAACGCGTTAATAATTTCGATTATTGAATATGCAACCAAGTTTGCTCCGCCAGATAATGTCGCTCCGGTCTAATTTTGTAGCTACCAAATACTCCGGAGTATCATTTATTATTTTGCACCCAGTGTTCTATTTCTTTCCAGAGAAACCCTCTAATTAAGGATGAATGCGTAGGATACGATAAATATGTGGGCTTTCATTTGATGATTAGTTGGCTAAAGAGCACTAGCCTCTGTACAAAAAAGGAGAGAATAAGAACACTAGCCTAATCCATAGTTTCACGTGCTCGTGATAATCTTTTTCGAAAAAAAAACAAATATTCACGTAACAGTACTGAATGGCACGAGTACGACGCATTTGTCATGAACAGAGTCTATGAGCTAGTATCTTGGTTCCATCGGTACAAATGTTAATGTTAGACTGGGGATGAAGTATTACATGGTAAAATAGTGATTGCATGGGTTGATAGAAATTCTGCATTTCCATGTACAATTCGCCTCTTAATATGTGCGCAATTACCGTTACTTTTTTTTAAGAAGTGAGAATATTTCTTTTGTGGTTGTGGATGGTAAATTTACTTGCTAGTATAACTTTATAAGGACATGGCATCCTTCTTAGGAATGGTTTTTTTTTTTTTAGAATCAATAAGTTGTATTCCAAAAACTTGGTTAGGGGTGACCCTAACAAAATACATCAGAGATTAGCTCTAATGATCAGTACAAAGAGTTACAGCCCAAAAAGGCTTACAGCAACAACAAATGCAAATTCAAAAGAACTACATGACAACAAATTTGTACCGGACTAAGAAGGAATAGTTTGGAAAAATTTAATACATCAAAATTCACAAAGCAACTTCATGTCATCAGATAATTAAGGCTCGGGGCTTAAGATTTTGCAGGCCACAAAACCTTAACTTTAGGTCAATACAGACTGCAACAACAATAGCTTCAAGCAAATTTACAAGTAGAAGTAAAATGGCGATTGTTTCGCTCCCTCCATAAGTAATAGATGCATGCACACTAAGCTAATCTCAGAATCATAACTTTATTGATTTTCTTCTGTAAAGAACGCTTTACCCAAGCAAATTCAGATGGCCAAGCACTACAAGTGTGAGAGACATTACAAAGCCATGTAAGTTGTGCCCAAACTTCAGCAGAAAATGGAGATGCAAAAAAATTGGTTGAATCACAATTCAGTTACAGTTATAACCTAATTAGAATCCTAGTGACTTTGGACCGGTTTTCAAAACTTTGCTTTAAGTATTTTGGTTTTAAAAAATAAAAATGAACAACAATTTCAAGTAATACATGAGCATACGTGGAATCAAATACTAATCACCTGAATATCTGGATTTGTCTTTTCCTAGGGCATATCTCATGTTATATAAGTGAATGTTTATGAAAAAAAAGAGTTATACATGAGTATATGTGGAATCAAATAATAACAGACCTGAATATCTGGATTTGTGTTTTCCTGGAGCGTGTCTCCTGTTATATAAGTGAATGTTTATGAAAAAAAAGTTTGCAGTTCTTCGGCTATAAACAATTTTTGTTATTGGATTGGCTTCACTGTAAATATTTTGATTGAGATATTAATTTTATCCAAAAAACTCCCCAAAATAAATAAACTTTAGAAGGAATAGAAGGAATTCAATTATTTGGATAAATTTGAAATTTTTTAAGAACGTAAGAGAGTAATAAAAGAAATTCACAACAGATGATATTTGAGGAGTCCCAAAATAAAATTTCTTATGTCGAATGACAGTTATCCAAGTTTTTGAGAAAGGATGGAGATGCATTCAATCAAAGACATGCGATCAAGGTGACTTGGAATGGGGCGTGATAACAAGGTTGTTACATCTTAGATCATTTATCTCTATAATTATATTGGAGTCTTTTTCTAGTTGATAAAAGTTTAGATTGGTCGAGGTTTTTAAGTTTAGGAGCATGGCAAACCACCAGGTTCAATTAGCATTACCGTGATATCTATAAATTATTTATCAAAAGGAACGTTTGGTGGGTTTGAACTCATATTAAGACCCCACGCTAAGCACAAGAAATCATAAATTGCTCATTAATAACTTTCAAGGAATTGACATATATAAAAAAATCACGCAATTGAAATTATCTTCTCTCTTTATTTTATTTTCCCCCTAAAAAAATGTACTTCTCTACCACTATTTCACTTCTTATCACATTGAAATTTAGTAATTAATAGTACTAACTTATTTAAGATGGCAGGCGGCTCATCAGTCATCTGTATATGAATTGCCATCCCATGCTTTTTTTACTTCCGATAACTCGAAACTCATTGGAAATGATGAGGATGACCATCGAGGTGACAAAAGGAACCAAATGTTTAGGTGTGAAAGAATTCTGTAGAAGATTTATCCAAATTAGCGCCATTTGGTCAAACATATAAATGCCGTGGTTCTAAATACTCCACAACATGAAAAAATAGTGCTTGTACTTATGTAAAACTAATTACTACATGGGAAATGTTCCTACTATTTATGCAGGTGTAAATTTTATGTAGACCTTAAGCACACAAAGGGCGACCTAAGGCATGAATAGTGTTTTTTTTTAAAAAAAACTAGGCGATCTTAAGGCAAGAATAGTGTTTACTACTCCTTTTTAACTTTTAAATGCCTTTCATTAGTAAATACTTTAAAAAATGCCAATCTTTTTACTAATGTTATTAAACTCGGACCGGAGGTTGATCCGATCGGACTACCTGGTCGTAAATTTTGGGGTAAAAAGTGGTCAAATCTCAGTTCAATTGGAAATTTACAAAGAAATTGTTGACATAAATAATCAACCGGATTCAACAGGTTGAGCCATTCTGGGTTTAATTACATTGCTTTTCTACTCTTCTTATTGATTAGAATTTTTTTTTTTATATATATAACACTTGTTGGTTAAGACATGTAGGTCGGGATCATGGAAATGGCAAATGCATATTATAAATATTGTTATGCTAACCAATTGAGGTTGGTTCAAGTGGTAAGCGACTTGTTCCGCTTAAGCGAGGTCTCGGGGAGTCCTCGTGTACGCAAAAAACCTCATTTGGGAGACTCACCTACCATTACTTAGGTGCGCTATCCGAGTCGAGCTGGATTTAGTCTGGTGCGGGATACTAGTGGGAAACCAAAAATATTGTTATGCTAAAACAAAAAATAGTACTAATATTGTGTATTGCACGCGCATTAGCTGGAGCGTAGGTGATGCGAGACATTCCTATTTTCATCTATTATTCACAAAAGAACCAGGCCCATTTGGAACTTCAAATTTTATTTTATTTTATTTTAAATAAGGGGGTATACTATTTATACCGATAGCCAAGACTGACTGGAATTGGTACTCATTGGGTGAAACACTTGATGAGTCAAACGTCTCAAATAAAATATATAGCACGGCCATAGAATTTCCCATGAACCAACACCCTCTGGCCCTTTCAATATAAATAATTAATTGTCTTAGGTAGTAATTATTTATAATTTTCATTTCTATAGTAGTATTAATATTACCAACATACTAAAGATGAAACAGGGACAGTCTAACTCTATTTTTTTAAAAAAAACCAATAACATACTATCAAATTTATGTTGAATAAAAACCATACTAACAAATCTGTTTGTTGACAAAAACAGCGACGTCCAGCTTTTCACTTTATTGCCCCCATCAGCAAGTGATTAGATTTTGACATGTTGTTATTATCCATATAGACCCCCGTCGGTGTTCACCACTACCTTTTAACTTTCTTGATGTTTCTTACTACTACTACCCATTTACCCGCCGGTAGATTAATTAATTAACCATCTCCAATAAAAAGAAAAACCGAAACACACCACCAGACCATAGGATGTTTCCTCTTTTTTCCCCTAAATTCCTTTTCGGTTTTTTTTCACACGTGAGAGAAACCTAACCCCCAAGGAAAGACGACAGGAAACATCCAGTCATTGTCTCTCCAGACAATCGCTGTAAAAAGAAAAATAAAATTTCCCATTCTAGATTTCTCATGAGGGTTTCTAGTTTTAGGGTTCCTTTTCCTTTTCCTTTTCGCTGGTAGTGTGGTTGGCTGGTTTGCTCCAAATCTTAAACATCTTAGAGCAAAACAAAATGTATTTGTACCCAAAAATCTCTGTTTCCAGCAATGATTTTTGGGATTCTGATTATTAACCTTGTTTATCATAGATTTTGTTTTCCTCCCTATAAAAGTCTTGATTTGCTAACCCTGTTTTTATGATAGATTTTCTCCTTCAACACTTGCTGTTTTAATTAGAGAATGTTTCCTTGTTAATACCCAGCAAGCAGAGTCAAAGATCCGGCCCTAAATTCCTAGAAAAATATCAAGGGTAAAAGAAAAGGAAAGAAAAGGCAGAAAAAGAAACCACAAGAAAAACGCATCAAGGATTTAGGGAAGGGTCTCTCTTCCTTTGATCATCTTCCCTATTCTTCTTCCTTCTTTTTTTAATTAAAACACCAAACCAAACGTGCTGCCTGTGACTCTCCTCTCCTCTCCTCTCCTCTCCTCCCTCTGTTCATATTACATCACATCAATTTGCTTTCTGTCTCTTTTTGAATACACCCATGTCATAATAATTAATGTTTTTTTTCTTTCTCTTTTGAAAAAAAAAGAAAGAATTTCCCAAGAAAAAACAATTGAATGATTCCCTACTCTCCCAAAATCAAACACCCACAAAGACGTGTTGAGCTGTTACCATCTCTTTCCTAAAACTCTCTCTTTCTCCTTCTGTACATCACTCCTTCCCTCTCTCTCTCTCTTTATAATTTCTTGCTGCTCCTCTTACCATACCAAGCTTATTGCAAGCTGTAATCGAACAATAGCGTTTTTGTACTATTTCTCTGTCTCTCTCTTTCTTCTCTCCTACCACATTTTTATCGTATAAGTTGTCTGCCCCAAACCCCTCCCTCCCCTCTCATGCTCTAGAGAGACGCAGACGCCTCGGCTCGCATTTGTTGCTATCTGCGTCCTCTCCCTCCACGCGTCTCCCCCATTCCTCTTCTGACAATGGTATCAAAGTTTTAACCTTTTTTTTGACACACTCCTTAGCCATCAAACAAACAACTAGATCGCCCTCCCCTTCCCTCCCCTCCTTCCGTCCACCTTGGTCTGTTATCATCTCTCTTGTTTGGATTTGGTTTCTGGGTTTTACAGATCAGACCCAAAGGCGGACTCTTTAAGCAGCAACGACGACAATGGCACCGTCGTTCGACTGGTGGGCCAAGGAGACTCACCGCGGCACGCCGGTGGTTGTCAAAATGGAGAACCCCAACTGGTCAATGGTGGAGCTCGAGGCCCCCTCCGACGAGGATTTCTTGATTGGCGCAGCCGCCGCTGACGGCTCTTCGACGCCGCAGGGGCGCGACAAGAAGTCGCGCAACAAGAACGCCAAGCAGCTCACTTGGGTCCTCCTCTTGAGAGCCCACAAGGCCGCCGGCTGCCTCACCTCCATTGCCACCGCCCTCGTCTCCCTCGGCTCCGCCGTACGCCGCCGCCTCCGCTCCGGCCGCACCGACACCGACGCCGACGTGGCCGAGCCGGAGAGCAACGAGAACCCTACCGTGAGGAGCCGGTTCTATTCGTGCATCAAAGTGTTCCTGTGGTTGTCGGTTGTTCTCCTAGGGTTTGAAGTCGCCGCGTATTTTAAAGGGTGGCATTTTGGCGCGCCGCAGTACCTCTTGGCGACGCCGTTCGGGTTCAAGGACTTGTTCGATTCGTTGTATTCTAGGTGGGTTCTGGTGCGGGTGGAGTACTTGGCTCCTCCCCTCCAGTTTTTGGCCAATGTGTGTATTGTGCTCTTCCTTATCCAGAGTGTGGACAGGCTTGTTCTGTGCCTGGGTTGTTTCTGGATCAAGTTCAAGAGGATAAAGCCCATTCCCAAACTCGACGCTGTAGCGGATCTCGAATCTGGTGAAGATGGGTACTTCCCTATGGTTCTTGTCCAGATCCCCATGTGTAATGAGAAAGAGGTAATTTTTAAGGTTGTTTCTGTTTTTTGCAAGGCTTTTTAAGTGTGAAGATACTGCTTTGGGGTTTTGTGTTCTGAAAGAAAAAATTTCTAATTTTTATTAGGTGTATCAACAATCTATTGCTGCCGTCTGTAACTTGGACTGGCCGAAGTCGAAGATTTTGATTCAAATTTTGGATGATTCTGATGATCCCACGACGCAATTGCTGATCAAAGAAGAGGTGAACAAGTGGCAAGACGAGGGTGCCAAGATTGTGTATAGGCATCGTGTGATTAGAGATGGTTACAAAGCTGGTAATCTCAAGTCTGCAATGAATTGTAGCTACGTCAAAGACTATGAGTTTGTGGCTATTTTTGATGCCGATTTTCAGCCTGCGCCTGATTTCCTAAAAAGAACTGTTCCTCACTTTAAGGTACTTGAGTTTGAATTCAGTTCAATTCCATGCTGTTGTTGTTTGTATAGTTATATACTTGGGAATGCTCATGGAATTTGAAGTAGGTGCTTCATTAACTGGGAATTTTATGCCATGTGTTGACTAGTTACTTTAAAATTTTCCTTATAATTAGGGAGTTCAAGCATTGAGACCCTGACTTTGGCTTTCCTCCCTTGTGTTGATTGGTACAGGATAATGAGGAACTAGGACTTGTTCAGGCAAGATGGTCATTTGTGAACAAGGATGAGAATTTATTGACGAGGTTGCAGAACATTAATTTAGCCTTTCATTTTGAAGTAGAGCAGCAAGTCAATGGTGTTTTCATCAACTTCTTCGGCTTCAACGGCACTGCTGGGGTGTGGAGGATCAAGGCTTTGGAGGATGCTGGTGGGTGGTTAGAAAGGACTACTGTTGAGGACATGGATATTGCTGTCCGTGCTCATCTACATGGGTGGAAGTTCATTTTCCTCAATGATGTTGAGGTATATTGATGCCCCTCTTTTCTGGAAGGGTTTACCATTTGTCTTTTGCTGCCTCACTGGCATTCCTCTTGTTGATTTTCACGAGAATAACTGTGAGATCCTTTTTATGTTCAGTGCCAGTGTGAATTGCCAGAATCATATGAGGCTTATAGAAAGCAACAGCACAGATGGCATTCTGGGCCCATGCAGTTATTTCGGCTCTGTTTGCCTGCTATTATCCGAGCCAAGGTATTTGCTTTGCCCTTGAAAGTTTTCTATCTTCTCCTACTGATTGTTTGACAATTTATGCTGGTTCTAATTGCTAATGCATTCTGTAACTTTAATTTGTCTTTGCAGATTAGTGTATGGAAGAAATTCAATATGATTTTTCTGTTCTTTCTGCTCCGAAAGCTAATCCTGCCATTTTATTCTTTCACCCTCTTCTGCATAATTCTCCCCATGACCATGTTTGTTCCAGAAGCCGAGCTCCCCGCATGGGTTGTGTGCTACATCCCTGCCACCATGTCATTTCTCAATATCCTCCCGGCCCCCAAGTCCTTTCCCTTCATCGTCCCATACCTCCTCTTTGAAAACACCATGTCTGTGACCAAGTTCAATGCCATGGTCTCTGGTTTATTCCAGCTCGGAAGTGCTTATGAATGGGTTGTCACTAAGAAGTCTGGCCGATCATCTGAGGGTGATCTTGTCTCATTGGCTCAAAAGGATCTAAAGCATCAAAGGGGTTCCTCTGCACCTAACCTCGATGATATAAATGAGGAAATTCGACAGCAGGAGCAAAAGGCTCGGCAACAGAAGAAGCATAACAGAATATATACCAAGGAGCTAGCACTTGCTTTCCTTCTTTTAACAGCTTCTGCCAGGAGTCTTCTGTCTGCTCAGGGTATCCATTTCTACTTCTTGCTGTTTCAAGGCATATCGTTCCTGCTGGTAGGTCTAGACTTGATAGGCGAGCAGGTTCAGTGAATAATACTACATGACAATTAGTGAAGGTATATTGCTGGTATAAACCACAGGCATGGGTGGGCATAAAGTGCTTTTATCCCCGAATGAGAACTAGTTGGGGAATCCACATTGAGCGAGCTGCTAGTGCTTCATTTCTTGATTGGCCTCCTTCCTCTAAAAACCCGGATAACGGCCCCACCCAGATATGAGAAGAAACTGTGTTATATGGACAGAAGAATTACTGCAGTTTGAAGAGATAGATTAGATAATGTCAAATGCCCTTGATTATATGTAAGTTGCTTCTACTTGGGTTTTGTTTTTTGATTCTTTTGTTTTTGGCTCAATTCTTTTGTAAGAAAAATTGTCGGTTCAAAGATCAAACAAGGAAATTTTAGTTACAGTTTCAAGGCGGGATTGCCACAAACATCTTGGAGCCTTTTCTTATATTTTATGTTATCATGCTACTTCAGTTGTTGCTAATTTAGCCATACCCTAAAAGAAAAGTAAAAAAGGAAACAAAACACTGATTCTTAGTACTGGTTGGTTCTCTAAACATCCTGCCGGCAGGCATTTTTTTTTTATGCCATATCTTATTTTTGTCAGTCTGGTGGCCAGGGCATTTTACTATATGCCTCTCTATTGAAATGACCTTCTACTCTTCTTCCTATCCTTCACCGACACTTGACAACGAACAATTACTTTCAGGAAGTCCGAAGGTATTGTGGGTTTAAGTTAATGGTTGTAATGAAGTGGAAACATTGCCTCGAGGACGGGCTAAATTGTCTGTTCGTATTTGTTTGTTTCCCATGTCATTTTCAGCTTATGTGACATAGATATATGCTAATGGTGCTCTTAACAATGATCATCATCAAAGTAATATTTTTTTTTTCCCGATAATCATGAAAGTTGCAGTTACATACGTGTACTGATCCAAAAGGTTATTGCTTTCGGTATAAACAATAACAATGATCCAAAGGGTATTGCTAATTTGCTAGATTCTGATTTGGTAAGGTGTATAAAAAATGTCAAAGATGGGAGAAGCATCATCAACTATTACTAACAATTTTCTGCAATGTTGCTTTCCATACACACACAGCAAACCGTCTCCAGTATCTGGGGTGCACATGGGTATGTATCTTTCTTTGATTTTTTAGGGTGGCCCATTTTCAAAATTGTCCCTCACCCAATTTATGGGTGGGGCAGCATATGGACCACACCACACCCAGATATGGACTCCTCAAAATTTATTCTCCTCACTCAAAACCAAACCCACCACCTCTTCGAAATTTTCAAATTCTTCTTATATGCCCTCTTTTTAACAGTAACTGTAGAGACAAAAATGTTAAGCCTGTAGAGGAGAAGATCGCAGAACGATCATCTCCCTGACTTAAAACGGTCCAAATAGTTGCAAGAAATGGAAGGCTAGGGCGGTATTCAAATTTCAAAAAATATATAGAGCACAGTATATATAAACACTACACTGTATAAGAGTACTGGAGCCATGGTCCACCAAAAGGTCCAAAACAAAGTGGTTCTTAACTGGAAGGGAGTGGCTGCGTTGCTTGGCTTACATATGTGAATTTGATGGGGCATGTGGCGTTTTGCATTTTTTTGGGGTGGGGTTTTCCTTCTAGAAGGCAGGCACATGTGTATTGGAGGCCCATCCATATGTCACCTCTAATGTCTATGCACTCTTTTTGTGCAATAAATTTTAGCTAGCTAACGCTCTCTTATCACCTGGACTGCAGTTTCCTCTGTTGGTTTTCTGCCTTGAAATTGACACTGATGCTTGCACTCTTAATAGGTATTTGTTAGTACACTAATTAACACAGGGGACCATCAATTATTTTCAGGTTTAATCCGACTATTAGGCACGAGGAGACAAAATTTAATTAACGGAGAGGCTCAAGAAATCTTAAATCTTTAATTTGGTTTTGAAATGGACGTTTTTAACAAGTGCTTTGTACACTCCTCTTTACAAGGAAGTATGGAAAAATACCAACTTAATTGAAATACTAATTCCCCTTGAACTGGCCATCACGGAAATTATCTTTGAGTGTGTTGGATATCGAAGAGCCATAGCCCGCATGAACTATTAGTATTGTTTTTAATTTGGTTTTCGTCATCTAATATATATATAACAATGATTTTTTTCCAGAAACAATATGGCGCAGAGGATGCATTCAAAAATATGCATGGAAGTTTTAAGGAGGTCCATTGTTATTGCATTTATTTAATTATGGAGATGTTCTTCAACTTATCATAGACCATATTGGCAGTGGTGGGTGGCCCAGGGGCTTGAGGGGGCCATGCCCCTGAGTTTTAAAACTTCCCATATAAGTCTTATTGTCATATTCTCGTATGGTTCTTGAATTTTTTATTTTTTCATATAAGTCTGATCGTAATATCTATTTTGCCCCTCTTAAATTCTATTTTCTCACATAAATCCTTATTATTACATACAAAATGTTATATTGACTCCCTCCAAGAATTATATCTAGCTCCGCCGGATTCATTGTTCAAGAATATTTCATTCAATTACTCAACATTGTATTGCTATACAAGTTGAATTTGGGCAAATCTCCATCCGTTACACAACATGGTTTGTAAAGAGGGGCTATGAGATTGACTTATAAGCATTTTGCCACGTGGCACTCTGAATATATTTTGCGAAAAAGCAGCACGTGTCAGCACCAGATTTAGGTCTCTTCTTTGACATATTTATATAGATAGCAGTGCTTTTACTTAAGGGAATCTACTATTTCGATACCTGGAATCGCATCAAGAGTTGACATGTGGCATAAAGTAAAATAATAAAGTAAAAAATATATTTTTAATAAAAAATATGTATATCAAAAAATTCTACAGTTATAATATGAAAAAATATGAAAAATAATATTAATACGAGGGAGTTACTGTTAATATTAATGCCTAAGATAAAAAAATACTAATATTTTTTTTTGGAGAATTAGTATAATAGTAATTGATGGAATCGAAGTGAGATTTGTTCCACAACTCGCACTACCTCGACTCCCTAGACCAATAGCCGGAGGACATTGGCGCCTTTGAGCAAGCAGGGTCGTGCAACGACTAAATCCAACAACTGCTGACTGGAGAGCCACATCCATGGGACTACACTCGTTAATTTCGCCGTCTTTACCAATATGGGCTACAAAGTTGGACAGTAGTTGAATGGTAGACAGTAGGAGGAAGTATCCAACTAGTAAGTTAAGATTATTATCCACTCCATAGTGGGAGTGGGAGCATATTACCATAGATTTTATGATTGGTGTATCAAGAATACGAAGTAGGCATGACGCTATTTGTGTAGTTATGGATCATTTGACTCTACTATATTATGTTGTCGATATAAACTTTTGAACTAGTTTGAACTACAAGATCTAGAGACCAATCAAATCCTACTACTTTATTCTTTTGTTTCCTTTATGTTAGTCATAGTATTGTATTATGTCACGTTAAGCCTGTTTGGATAAGTATAGGTTTCATAACTGTGTAACTATAGATGTAAATCTAATCACTTACAGTTGTAATGTCTGATATACTTCTCCAAAGGTTCTGGAGTTCAAGTGTAACACTAATAAAGTGGCTATAATAACACTACTGAGAACATCTATTGATGTACTCGATTCACAACATTCTTTCTGTGTGTTTCTATATGGTAGAGGAATTATAAAGCTTTAAATGGCAAACAATCCCAAAAATGTCGAGTCCATTATCTCTAAATCCCCTAGCTCTTATGCTTCAACCCTTGATGTGATTACTCCACCCAAGGCTCTTGATCCTGCTACCCACCCCTTGTTGTAGGTGCATCACCATATTTCCATAAAACTGACCGAAAACAATTATGTGTTCTGGCAAGCACAAATGGAATCCTTTTCGGTTGGCCAAGGAGTCATGGGTTACATCGATGGCTCCTTTCCTTGTCCTATCCAAACGATTTTGCTTATCAATGGGGGTGATCTTCCACTGACTAATCTTAATTATCTTCGTTGGGTTCAGCAGGATAGTCTTATCCTTAGTGCTATTTTATCATATGTAACAGTGGAAGTCTTCTCTATTGTTCTGAACAAGAAGACATCCCGAGATGCGTGGCTTGCTTTATAAGAGTCTCTTTCCTCTCCCAACAACACCCGAGTTATGGCGATCCATAAGGCCCTTCAGCACCTTGAGCAATATTCAGATGAGCCTGTTCTTCGGTTCCTTAATCGGGCCAAGCGGCTAGCTGATGAAATAGCCGCTTCTGGTAAGCCCCTCTTTATTACTGATTTTAATGTGTATGTGTTCCAGGCCTCAAAACTGGTATAAGCCCCTTGTCTCCTCTCTTCAAACACGTGTTCAACCAGTTACCTTCTCTGAGTTGCAAAGTCTTCTTATGAGCCACGAGTTTATTTATGAAGATCCAGTCAAGGCATTGAATATTGATTTAGTCACTCCTTCGGTTACAGATACTTCTCCTGTTTCTACCACGCCACCCTCTACTTATATTGTGCAGCTTACTGATCCCCTTCAAGGTCACAGTCGTGGCGGTTTTTGGGGTCGTGGCCGAGGAGGGAGAGGCTCTGGGCATGGTCAATTCTCTGGCCGAGGATTATCTTATTTTTCCTCTCATTCAAACTGGAATTAGGATGCAGGTCGGTTGCATTGTCAGCTATGTGGCCGATTTGGTCATGGTGCTTGGCAGTGTTATCAGCGTGCACCCGTACTTTCGCCTAGTGCACACACTGCTCAGACGTTTATTCCTCCATCTCCATATGGTTCTACTTCTTCCACGTGGTTTCCTGAAACCGGTGCTTCCCACCATATGACGTTGGAATATAACCATTTCTATCAGTATGATGACTATAATGGAGGTGATTCTTTGCAGGTTGGCAATGGTGCACATCTCCCTATTGCTGGTATTGGTTCATAATTTTTATCTATTCCTGTCAATGCTCTTTGCTTAAATGATATTTTACATGTCCCCTCTATCATTAAATCCCTACTTTCTGTTCAAAAATTTTTACTCAGGATAATGGAGTATATTTTGAGTTTCATCCTAAATTTTTCTATGTTAAGGACCAGGTAACTAGGACTATAATTCTCATCGGTCTGAGCATTAATGCCTATATCAGTTTCCTTCCATTCCAATAAATCGAAGACTAGAAGTGTTCCTTGCTGTTCGGGTTGAATCTCTTATTTGGCACCGCCGATTGTGTCATCCTCATGATCGTGTTCAATGGCAGATTCTGGTGAGCCGGGGTCTTCCTGTTCTTCCTTGCAAGAGTCCGTTGTATTGTGTTCATTGTCCATTAGGAAAATTGTCTAAGTTGCATCTTTTCCTTTCCAATAAACGGGCTCAACGCCCATTAGATTTACTTTACACTGATGTTTGGGGGCCCTCTCCAAATCCTAGTTTTGATAGTCATTTATATTATGTCCTTTTCCTTGATGCTTATAGTAAGTATCATTGGTATTTTCCCATTCAATATAAATTTGATGCCTTAACAATTTTCCAATCTTTCAAAAGTCTGTTGAACGACGTTTTGAAACAAAAATAAAAGTCATCCAAAGTGACTGGGGAGGTGAGTATCGCAAGCTAAATAAATATTTTTTGCTAATCAGGGTATTCAACACCGCATAATGTGTCCACATACCCCATGAACAGCAAGGTGCTATTGAATGTAGACAAAGACACATTGTAGAGACTGGATTAACCTTGCTTGCCATTGGTAATGTTCCTAAGAAATATTGGTACTTTGCCTTTGAGACAGCTGTGTATCTCATTAATTGCATACCCTCCCCTGTTAGCACAAATATTTCACCTTTTCAACAATTATTTCGTTAGTTACCCGATATTCCTTTCTTTGGGTATTTGGGTGTTTATGCTTTCCTTCCCTACGTCCATATAATCAGCACAAAGTAGATTTCCATTCCACTTCTTGTGTCTTCATAGGTTATAGCTCACATCACCTTGGTTATCGCTGCTATGACATAAAAAATCGTTGTTTTGATATAGCCCGTCATGTGAAGTTTCTTGAGCATGTGTTTCCCTTTTCCATTGAACATGATCGATTGCCACCGGCTCCCATCTCTGCTGACACTTGGACGCCAGTGCCTCTCATGTTATTCTTTCCATCGATGCAGCAAGGCCAACCTTCTATTTCTTCACCCAAAACACCTTCTTCCAACTCCTCTTCTCCATTCTTTCCCCTCGGGGTTTCTCCCACTTCCATACCTGCCTCTCTACTCCTATTTCCTCTCTATGAGACCAAAATTCTGTCTTGTCCCCCACTTTCGCTTTCACTCTTAGCCCTAGTCTGAGTCCACCACCACCCAAACACCATCCTATGACCCTTCGACAACACTGGTAGCCACCTAACCGTTATTCTCCAACAACCAACTCTGTTGAACTCAAATGCCCACCTAAAACTGAACCAACATGTTTTACTATTGCCAACAAAAGCAAAGAATGAAGTCAAGCCATGGTAGAGGAAATGAATGCATTGATAAAAAATCAAACATGGGACCTTATGCCATATCGAACTTGAATGAATCTTATTGGCTGTAAGTGGGTGTATCGGATCAAAAGAAAATCTGATGGCAGTATTGAGCGCTATAAGGCAAGACTAGTGGCTAAGGAGTTTCATCAACGAGTTGGAATAGATTACAGTGGGACTTTCAGTCCCGTCATTAAAGCCACTACTACTCGATTGGTTCTTTGTTTGGCTCTCTCTCAGAATTGGGTGATGAAACAACTGGATATTCAAAATGCATTATGATTCAGCCTCCTGGCTTTATTGATGCTTCCAAACCCAACCATGTCTGTTTATTACGTCGATCCTTGTAAGGGTTGAAACAGGCACCTCGGGCATGGTATTCTCGCCTCACAGATTATCATGTTCATCTTGGTTTCCAGATGTCTCACTCAGATCCCTCACTTCTTATCTATAATCACTCAGGTATATGAGTGTACTTCCTTTTCTATGTGGATGACATTGTTGTTGCGGGTAGTAACACTGAATTTGTTAACAACTTGCTGCTTTAGTTGGTTCGCACTTTTTCTCTACGTGATTTGGGCAGCCCCGCCTATTTTATGGGGGTTGAGGTTTGTTCAACACAAACTGGTTTATTAATCACCTAGAGGAAATATATTCAGGTTTTATTGACCAAGGCTGGCATAGAGACATGTAAACCTATCCTCACCCCTGCTTCTACTTCCACAACCTTGTGCCAACAGAGGGGAACCACTTACAGATCCCACATAATATAGATAACTAGTGGTCTCTTTGCAGTATCTTGCTATCATGCGACCTGATGTTGCTTTTTTCATAAGCAAGGTGAGCCAATTTATGTCTGCTCCTACCCAAACCCATCTCATTGCTGTGAAGCATATTCTGAGATACTTGAAGGTCACACTCTATCATGGCCTACAACTTCAACGCACAACCTGTTAGTTATATGCCCAAAAGCCATTCTATGGATGATTGTAGTCATGTATATACTTTGAGGTTATTCCAATAAATATGATTATGAGATAATTGCTTGCACATATTTATAACCCTAGTTCATATTTGATATATTCTTAAATGTCCCTAGTCGGTTATTATTACGGATGGGTTGTAATAATAAATTAAGACTAGCGTATGTTGAGAATTTATATGTGATATGAATTCAACATACGGGTACAAGTTAGAGAACTTGTGGACCGGACCGACCCACATAAGAACACTACATGGAACGTTATATGTATGTCATTAGTGTTTCTTATAGATGTATTGTCCTTCGACCTGAGATCGTTAAGGTATCCAACATATGAATCATGTGCTTTGATATTATTCCTAGTCACCCGTTACTGGGTGGACATAAGGGTAATCATTGGGTATATGACGAGTATGTAGTGGGTTTTGATTGATCAAAACGGGATTCATTCGACCCATATAACGGGTATATTATCATATGGTTTCTTGATAGAGTTGAACTGTTAAATGCATGGCCATGCTCGGATTAGGTGATATGGTGATATCATGGGTATCCGTTTTATACAGTTAACTCGGGAATCAAGAAACATAGATTAAACATATACGAGATTGGCATATTCCATGTCTCGTGTTTGATCTTGATGATGGGACGAAAGGACGATGACATGTTCCGAGGCATATAGAATCAGTACTGATCTTGTCGTTCGGGTAGCAATGATGTGTTGCTAGACGCCGCTCTTTGCTTATAATTGTAAAATGAGATTTTACGATTATTGCCGGATGTTACAAGTTCCTACAGGGTCACACACATAGAACCGTTGATTCGAGAAGATGGTTGAACCGTGGTTCGACCGTGGTTGGACCGTGGTTGAACCAAGGTCGGTTTTGGCACAATTATTAGCTGAATAATTGGACAGAAATTAGTGGTAAGGTGGTGTGTTTTCAGGTTGTCCATTAGTGGAGGCATGATAATGAATGCCATTATCTTGTCACCTAATGGGGCCTTATGTTGGCCATTATGCTAATGGACTTTTATGAGTGGGATTGGGCACTTTGTGGTGATCTGATCACTCTCTACATTCTGCTCCCTCTCTCTCACATTTTGCTTCTGCAAAAATTCAGAGAAAACACCACACACACCTCTTCTTCATTCTTTGTGAAAGAAAGAAGATAACCATATACACAAACACCACAAGGTTGTTGCTTCCGGTTTACTCTTGCTAGCACATCAGTCCGAGAGTGCTCGAGGTTTGATTCGTAGGACGATTTCAAGCCAATCACGGTTCGTGTGGATACCATAGAGGAGCCAGGCCGTTGTCTTGCTCTTGCTAATTCCGTCCAGCATTTAAGTGAAAGATCCTAATACTACAGGTACGAAAATTTTGTTATACGGTTTATGCATGCTTCACTTGGTTCTTGGTTAAGTTTCCTTGTTTCCGCTGCATATTGTGCTTGTTATGAGTGTCATAATAGCTCTAGGAAAACTTACAGTGGTAGCGGAGCCTTCTTGTGAAGCTCTAAACCGTATAGGTGATGCATATATAATATGATCATCTTAGCATCTGTAGGAATCACCTTGTGTATGTGTTATGCTAAGTGATTTTGAACATGATGTGTTTGTGTATTATCAAATGATATGCTAATTTGATTTGGTATAAATATGATTTGCCATGCAAATATATGCATATGTTTGATAGGTTTTGCAAATATACATGATGTATTATTTGTGATAGAGCATGATCATGTCATATTGCATTCATTTGTGTATATATATGTGATATATATGTTGTTGAGGTTGATTTGTCAAAAGTGTTTTGACAATCAGCACTTGATTGGTATGTGATATCAATCAAGATGTTTATGGCAGTAGGTCAAAGAGTTCGACCAAGAAAAACCGAGTGTCGGTTTGTGTTTTGAAC
>JAKUCV010001753.1:0-39124 GCA_028386065.3 Turnera subulata | reverse complement strand
AGTGCTCGAGGTTTGATTCGTAGGACGATTTCAAGCCAATCACGGTTCGTGTGGATACCGTAGAGGAGCCAGGCCGTTGTCTTGCTCTTGCTGATTCCGTCCAGCATTTAGGTGAAAGATCCTAATACTACAGGTACGAAAATTTTGTTATACGGTTTATGCATGCTTCACTTGGTTCTTGGTTAAGTTTCCTTGTTTCCACTGCATATTGTGCTTGTTATGAGTGTCATAATAGCTCTAGAGAAACTTACACAACTAACACAAATATTCAGGTGTTTATGGATGCAAACTAGGCTTGGAGTCCAGATGATAAAAAATCTACTGGAGGTTTTAAGGTGTTCTTTGGCGGGAATCTTGTTGCATGGGCTTCCCACAAATAAAAAACGATGGCTAGATCCTCGACAGAGGCTGAGAACAAGGTGATGGCAGATTGAACAATTGAGTTCATGGGGATTGAAAACCTGTTGATCGAGCTTGGGGTTCCTATTCAGAAGCCAACACTCTGGTGTGATAACTTGGGAGCAACCTTTCTTAGTCACAATCTAGTTATCAAAGCACGTGCAAAGCATGCTGAAATTGATTTTCATTTTTTTTTTCGGGAGCAAGTCACACAAGGAAAAATGTAGGTTCAATTTATTGAAAGTGAAGATCAGATCTTACAAGAGCTCTTTCCACTGCACGCTTCCAGTCTATCCTGACCAAACTCAACCTGTGTTCTTCCTCTGATTGAGTTTGCGGGGGGTGTTAGTGATAGTATTGTATTATGTCACGTTAAGCCTGCTTGGATAAGGATATGTTTGATAGTTGTGTAACTACCAATATAAATCTAATCACTTACAGTTGTAATGTCTGATATACATCTCCAAAGGTTCTGGAGTTTAAGTGTAACACTAATACAGTGGCTATAATAACACTACTGAGAACATCTGTTGATGTACTCGATTCACAATATTCCTTTTGTGTGTTTCTATACTTTATGGTTTCATTTTCTTTACACACTGCACTCTCTCTTCTCTCTCTGTATTTTGCTAAGGTATCTAATCTAACTGGCTGAGTCTATAACTTCTTTTCCATTGTTGTCAATCTACCAAATGGATGTTGTACTTTTGCAGACAAATGATTTTCAATTCCATAGATAGATTGATTAACTACACCATTTGGCTGGTGTGTCTATGGAGGCAATAGAGAAGGGGGATGTAGATACTAGATCCAGCAGAGGATTGTTATGCTCATTTCTTAGTATGCCAACTTCTTTATCCAGCCTAACTTTACCTACTAATACATCAGCTAGGTCCACCAATTGTGTTGAAGGCAATATACTAAATTTCTCTGAGCAAGAAAAAAAACAAAGGATTAAAACGTTTTTTCGTTCCTGTGTAAGGCCTCAAAGTTGGAATTCATCATTGTGTAGGATTTTGACCTCTTTTCATCCCTCCGTTAATCCCTTTTGGTCAATTTTGGTCTGTCCAGCCAGAATCCGGCAAAAATTGCTGATTTGGCAAATTTTTCGGCGCTACATTAGCTTTCTAGGGCCCATATGTCAGGGTTAACCCAAAAACCAAACCAAATCCACCCGACCCGTTCGCCCACCCTATTGATTCACTTGTCTGGATTTTTTATTCTTTTTTCTCTTTTTTTTCCAAAATTTAATTTACAAAAACCTTATTTTTTTAACCCGCTTTACTTATTTTTTAATTTACAAAAAGCTTTGAGGTCTTATTTAACCCGTTTTACTTCTTTTTCCCTTTTCAATTTAATTTTATTTTTTAATTCTTTTTGCCTTTTATCTTTTTTCCCTATTTATTATTATATTTTCCTTTTTCCAATAATTTAATTTCTATAATCCTGTTCGCCCACCGAGTTCTACCATCGGCAACAAGACAACACTGTCGTCAACAGTCTGCAACCATCATCATCCAAACCCCACAAAGTCACCATCACCGACAAGACATCAATACTCATCTACCAATACGGCAGCACGCCAAGGACACAACCCACACGCAAACAACCCGATCCATTAGTTTTAACTCAGACACTAACCAAAGCGGAAGAATAAGGAGGGAAGGAAGAAGGAAATTGAAGCACCATTGATTTACCCACTCGGTGATCTACATGGGCTCGGCGGTGATGGTTCCAAGAGAGGAATCAGATGGCGGTGGTCGATAACGGCATAATTGGCAAAGGATACTAGAGAGGCAGCAACTCGGCAGCGTCGCTCACCCACAGAGAACAGGGGCGAGCTTGACGAAGAGGGGAAGGAAAGCAGAAGAGCGATTGAGAGAGAGGCTCGCATATGGGTTTGTGGTGGTGGCATTGCGCGTGCTCGTGCGGTTAGGGTGTGTGGAGGAGGAGGGAGGAGAAAAGGAAAGAGGAGAGGGTGAGTTAGAGGGGGTGTGGTCTTCGACCAGAGGGGTAAAGGAGGATGGAGCTCAAATTGGCAGCGACAGCTTGTTGCAGAAGGGAGGGGTAGTGAGAGAAAGAGGAAAGAAGAAGTATAGGGGGAAAGAGGAATGGATCGGGGAGGAGGAGAAGACGAGATAATAAAGGTGAAGAGGGAGAGAAAAAAGAAAATAAGATTTCTGTAAATTAAATTTTGAGAAAAAAAGAAAAAAAGAAAAAAGAATAAAAATCCAGACAAGTGGGTCAATGGGGTGGGCGAACAGGTCGACTGGAGCTAGTTTGGTTTTTGGGTTGTGGGCCCCACAAAGCTGATGTGGCACTGAAAAATTTGCCAAATCAGCAATTTTCGCCAGATTTCGGCCGGACAAACCAAAACTGACCAAAAGGGATGAATGGAGGCATGGAAAGAGGCCAAAATCCTACACGAGGATGAATTCCAATTTTGAAGCCATACACAAGGACGAAAAAACGCTTTAATCCTTCATGGCCGTTTTCAATTGCCCTCTTCATATTATCAGTTCCATAGTCTTATCTAGGTCTACCAATTGTGTTTAAGGTAATATACTAAATTTTTCTGAACAAGAAAAAACAAATCATGACCGTTTTCAATTGCTTCATCATGTTATCAGTTTCGTGGTCTTAGGGTTGGTTATTTCCATTTAACCTACAAGCCAATGCATGGAATAGCTATCACCTCGGAGAAACCCAAAAGCACTTGTAAGACATACTACATTTAAACTTTTTATCATATTCTTTTAATAAATAGTTTTATTTAAATTTTATTATAATTCAAATTCCAATAAAAGATATAACATAATATAGACTTGATCTACTTAAATACACAAATATATTGTAACAGTTCGGGTAAAATTTTTTATTTTTACCGGGACTGTAAAAGTCTTTTTACCGTGATTTACTGTTGAATTAATCTTGGGTAATTAATTCATGGTAAATCGGGAGTCGTTTTTCGAAACCGAGAGTTTTCCCGCGCTCGTGATTTTTTCGTGGATTTTTCGGGCCTAAGTTGGTATTTTTCGGGTCCCGAGATTTTCGGAAAAATCACACCGGAAAATAACTAAGCGGGTATCATTTATTTTCTGGTCCGGACCGGACTAGCTGCATTATTAAGGAGTTCACACGCTGCATAGTAAAAACCCAGTTATAAAGGAAGAAGGAAGCAGGAAGGGGAAGAAGAGGAGAAGAAAAAGAAAAAAAAAGAGAGAAAAGAAAGAAGAAGAAAGAAAAAAAAAGAGGGAGGGAAAAAAAAAGGAAGAAGAAAAAAAGAGAGAAAAGAAAAAAAGGAAGAAAGGAAAAAAAAAGAAGAAGAAAAAGAGAGGAAAAAAAGGGAAGTAGAAATCGGAAACAAAGAAGAAAAAAAGGAAAAAAAGGGAGAAGAGAGGAGCCACCGAGCCGGAACCTCCCCCCCCCCCCCCCCCCCCCCCCCCCCTCCTGCATCTCTTCTCCTTCCTCCTACCGCCGCCGAGACCACCACTCCTCGCCTTTTCGCCGCCTCGTCGCCACCCCTCTGCAGCGCCGCGTGTCTCGGCCGTCCCTGCCGCCGTCGCCTCGCAGCAGATGTCGCCGGGTCGGGTCTTCCTCCACAAGCCGTGTTCCCGTTTCCTCGCGACGACCGACCGGAGCGACGAAGTCGCCACCTCGAGCCGCTGCAGCTACCGCCTCATCGCCGTCCCCACGCACCTGTGTTGCCGCCCTCGTCGTTATCCTCCTCGTCGCGCCGCCCAACCGCCACCAACCTGTGGAGATCCGGATCCTGTGGGTGAGTAACCCGCTTCTGCTATCGGGTCGTGACCTTAGTCGGGCTGACCCGGATGCCTGCCGGGCTGGGTGTGGTGACGGGCCTGGGTGAGTGTGGGTTAATTGTTTTGGGCTAGTTAGTATTCCTTAGGCTGGGCATGGTCTTACTGTTCATGGCCCAGTCCAGTAAAAAAAAATAATAATAAATATAAATGTATATATATGTATTTATTTATTAATCTGGTATGAAATTTTGGAAAAAAAATTATATATTTACTTTGGAAAAATTTTGATCAAATTAATACTGGTACTTTGGGGAAAAAATAAATATATATACTTGGATAAATAATTAAGTAATGTTTTGGGAAAAACTAATACTATTTGGAAATATATATTTATACCATGAAATAATTTCTGGAAATTTATATATATATATATTATTTTCTCTGGAAAATTATAGTTATGGAAATATGTATATATGTACTTTGAAAATTAAGAATAATTATAATTTTGTGTTGGGAAATATTATTATATATTGAGAAAAAGATAAATACTATATAAATATTTTCTGAAAATTATAAATAGGTTATTACTTTTCTGGAAAAATTATGGAAACTATAATTTTGGAAAATTATAATTATTTTATGAAAATATTTTGAAAAGAGTTTTAATTAAAGTATGGTACCGAAAATATATTCGGATATACGTACGGTATAATATTTTTGGTAAAAATGATAATAAAGGATATATAATCGGGATGGGATTATTTCGCAGTTTGGGCATCATAGCATACCGATTATGTGCATTTATGTGAGTGTATATTGTTTTGGGGTATAGGTTCGGATATCGGGCAGTTTCCCGAGGAGCCGGCGTCGGACCGGTCATTGTTTCCGGAGTTGAGTAATCGGCCAAGGTGAGGATGGATTTCCTTCAATATGTGCCTGTATTACTCGGTTATTGTGCTTGATGTTTATTGCATTGTTGATGGTTGCATCTGTTGTGATTGTTGTCGGGATGTTTGTAACAGCCAGGGTAAAATTTTTGATTTTTACCAAGACTGTAAAAATCTTTTTACCGTGATTTACTGTTGAATTATTCTTGGGTAATTAATTCAAGGTAAATCGAGCGTCGTTTTTCGAAACCGAGAGTTTTCCCGCGCTCGTGATTTTTCTGTGGATTTTTCGGGCCTAAGTTGGTATTTTCCGGGTTTCGGAATTTCTCGAAAAATCACACCGGAAAATAACTAAGGGGGTATCAGTTATTTTCTGGTCCGGATCGGACCCGCCTGCATTGTTGAAGGCGGCTAAGTTTCAGTATAAAAGAAGAAGAATCACGGGAAGAGGAGAGGAGAAGAGAAAAAGAGAAGGAAAAAAAAGAGAAAAAAAAAGAGAAGAAGAAAAGAGAGAATAAGAGAGGAAAAGAAAAAAAAAAGAAAAAAAAAGAAAAGAAAAAGAAAAAAAAAGAAGAAAAATCAGAAAAAAAGAGAGAAGAGTAAATGAAAAAAAAAGAACCAATCATAAAATAGAGAAAGAAAAGAAAATGAAAGAAAAGAAAAGAAAAGAAAATAGAGAAAAAAAGAAAGAAAAAAAAGGAAAAACGGAGAAAACCCGGAGTGAACAGTGTCGTCACCCCCGAGCTCCCCGTCACTATGCACACCGGAACGATCCGCGCTGCCGTTCGCTGCACCGCCGCCACCAGCCTCTTCTCCATGCCGACGCGACCTCGAAGCCGTCGCCCCCGTCGCCTTCCACCGCGAGACGCGCAGCCGGCGAGCGTTGACCCGCGAGTAGACTCGCGGATCTGCTTCTCCTCCGCTCAGCTCAGCCGCCGTGACGCCTCGTGCCGCCTTTCCGCCGCCTATGGAGTCGCCGCCTCTCGCCGCGCCTCGTGACCCCATCCTCGTGCTGCGTCGCGCCGCCGCCGCCGTTTTTAAGGTGAGGATCCGATTCCTCTGGGCGGGTCGCGGACGGGTCGCGCCTCCCTGGGTCTGGGTATTTTGGTTGGGTTTGTTTTAATTTTTTAAAAAACATATATATATATATATAAATCTGTTATATAATTATTCTGGTATTTAATTTTCAAAAAAAATATATATTCACTTAGAGGAAAATATAGAAAGTATGATTTATGGTTTAGGAAAAATGTATGTATATATATGTACCTTGATAATCATGTTTTGTTTTGAAAAAAAAAGTTATTATATATAATTAGGAAAAAGATAAATATTGTATATATAATTTCTGAAAATTATAATGAAACGCCCGTGTCCCAATCTATTATTATAAGTTATAAATTAATTATAGATTGACCAAATTGCCCTTATCATTCCCAGGACACTCGTATCCCAAATTATCCATTAAAGAATGTATAGCATGTGAAGTGACCAAAATGCCCTTCTCCCCGGGATACAATATCAACAACATTATCAATGACACAATTATACAATAAATTACACAACAACGAGTATGCAGCGGAAGACTATACATATGATAACATGTATGCAGAGAACTCTATGGATCCGACCCGAGGAGAGGAAAGCACCGCCACCTGCTGATATGCTCTTCTGATCATCGATCAGCTAACCTGTGTAAAACTGTGAGGGGGTGAGACCAACCACTGTCTCACCGCAGACAAATAAACCAATAATATACAATCACAAATCAACTACAATTACACCGGCATCGAACAACAACAACCTCAATACACAGAGCAAGACATCATCAGACTACATACCATCACTTGTCATTACTTGTATTATTATCTTTGTTATTAAGGTTAAGTATTTTATTAGGGCCCTCTACTGTGTGCGTCGAGCTCGGTCCCGTCTGATCAGACAACCAGGCACGAAGCCCAAATTAACCAGGCACGAAGCCCATATAAACCGTAGAGAGAGAGAGAGAGAGACAGAGTGAAAGAGGGAGATAGAAAGGGGGAGATAGAAAGAGGGAGGTAGAACCGGCCATCACAGGCCCACATGCTAACCCGCATGCCATCCCGAGGGGTATTACTTCCCACTCGAACCAACCGGTCAACAGCCCCACAGTAGAATTATTATAGTATTTTATTCTCAATTATCCTTTAAGAATTTTACCATACGTTATTGTCGACAGGGTTGTGTGGATTTAACATCTTATTCTCAAATCCGGGCCACCAGCCCACAGTCCACCACACAAACCACAAAGCATTTATCACGTTATTTAACACCCAAAACAAGTCATGCTAGACAAGCACATTACATCACATCGGACAACAAGTCACATAATCAGACACACCACGTCATAGGTATCATCAACATAACTCACTTTACAAATAGCAACATCAGCACAACAGACAAGCAGCATTCAAGACCAAACAAATAATCCACTTTATATACCAAGATAATTACCGAGCATTGTAGGCAGTAATGCATACAAAGGTTTATAAGTCCTCACCTTGGCCATATTAAGATTGTCTCGAAAGCCGAAGCCTCGTTCCGCCTCAACAACCTCATGTCCATAACCTCCTATGAACATATATACCATATAAGATATTTATTCACGGAAATCAAATCAAATACATGCCAATGATATCGTCTTAAGCTTTAATCGTGCACTAGGCCCGTTACTAAGCAACCCAGGTCTAAACCCAAAATTCAAATCCAATTTTATACCTGGGCCTAAGGCCCACATCATAAGAACCCTTTGGCCTAAAGCCCATCTTAAAATAATATCCATTTATTGGGCCTAAAGCACATTCCCCAAAACCATTGGGCCTAAAACCCATTTAAATTAGTTATATTTTATTGGGCCTAAAGCCCATCTCAATTACAAGCCATTGGGCCTAAAGCCCACTTCATTAGTCATTGGGCCTAAAAGCCCATATAGAATTAATATGACATTAATTGGGCCTAAGCCCGGCCCATTCTCAAAATCACATTAACCGAACTCGCAAGCCCAGACATTTTTCGGCCTAAAAAGACTATGTACGTCGGTACGATTCCGGCCACGTGCCTCTTAACTCATCTCACTCGGTTTCCACTAATATCTTTTATTTCCGTTACATGGATTAAATGCAGTACATGACATGTACAAGACCAATTGCGGCATAACCAGGAGTTTACCGATTAATGCCGGTTTCCAATGCTCGCCGGAGCAGTGCCTCGTCTCGCGGGATTCCGGCCACAGCATCGCCGGAAATTCCCCAAGACGCCGGAGAAATTCCTACATCCCGACAAGCACGCCCACCCTTCTGTCCATTCCAACAAAACACAACCTAACATCAAACAACCCTAAAGCACATAAACACACTAAGCGAATTGGAACACCAAGGCAGTCCTCGGAATTACTCACCGGAACAATCTGCCCAAGCCTCAGTACTGTCCACTACCGAAGAACTGCTGGTAACCATCACAAACTCCTCGTCGATGACCCAGCAGCAAGGCCATCAACACCCAGAGGTACCCCTCTCGCTACCCGAAACAAGCCAGCCATCACCGGCCCCGCAACCGTTCACAACACAATACAGTCGCCATCAAAACAAACCCAAAATCAGCACTACAAACCCAAAAGTTCAAAGAGAGAAGAAAAGGAAAACGAGAAAGGGGAAACAAGGCAGCTTACCCGTTCACGGCGGCAGTGACAGTTCAGTCACACCGTCCCTCCTGCCCGCACACACAGAAGCCGACCTGAGCCTCAACCTTCTCACTCAGAACCCGACCACAAACACCACCTCGCCGACCAGCAACACACAAGACTGCGGCCGCCTCGACCACCTCCGTCAATCAACCAAAAACCCGATTCACCATCCCAGGACCACCACCGGCCAATCCCCGCCACACCAAGCACGGCGACTATCGCAGCCACGGCTCCACGCACCGGCCTCGTCCCGTGCAGCCTCTGACTCCCTTCTTCGATGTGCAGACGACGGCGGCGGCGTGTGGCTTCGTGGGAAGGTAGAGAGCGGGAGAGCGGGGGAAAAGAAAGGGAGCAAAACATGAAGAACAAAAAAGGTAAAGAAGAGAAGAGGAAGGAAAAAGAGAGGGAGAGGTTTGAAGGGAACCGGTTAGAGAGGGAGAAAACGTGGAGAGTAGAGAGGGGGAGTGGGCGAGAAAGTGGAGAAACGGCGGAAGAGAAGGAGATGAATGAAGAGAATGAGAAGAGAAAAGAAAGAGGGAAAGGTTAGGGTTTTGACCCACCTAAGCCAAAACGACGTCGTTTCGTTTTGGCTTAGGCGCGGTCAACTCGCCTAACCGGTCAACGTTTTTTTTTTCTTTACTTTTCCCCAAAACGACGTAGTTTAAATAAAAACTACAACAAACTTTGTTTTCCCACCGAATCACGTTTTATTTCAACGAAACCCGAACAACAAACAATTCCAACTTAAAATCCAATATTTCCAAGGAAAATAAATTAAAAGAGTAATAATTTTCTTGACCAAGAATCCCGGAAATTCCGTAAGGGTAAATTGGGAAATAAAATTTCAAAAATTCCGAAAAATTTCATAAGAACTAAAAACGAAAATTCGGGGCAGACAAGGTAATAATTTTCGTTGGTATTTTCCGGGTTTCGGAATTTCTCGGAAAATCACACCGGAAAATAACTAAGGGGGTATCAGTTATTTTCTGGTCCGGATCGGACTCGCTTAATAATGCAGACAAACTGTATTATTAAGGAGTCACATGACGTACAGAAAATTCACAGTTATAAAGGAAGAAGGAAGCAGGAAGGGAAAGAAGAGAAAGAAGAAGAAAGAGAAAAAAAGAGAGGGAGAGAAAAAAAAGGAAGAAGAAAAAAAAGAGAGAAGAAAGAAGAAGAAAGGAAAAAAAAAAAATGAAAGAAGGGAAAAAAAAGAAAAGGAAATCGGGAAGGTGGGAATATGAAAAAAAAAAGAAAAAAAGAGAGAGGGGGGGAGGAGCCACAGCCACCACACGCGCCGGACCACCCATCACCGCCGTCATCAGGAACGCCACCCTCGTCCGCCTCCGATTCCGTGCCGCCGGCTGGACGAGACAACCCGCGAGCAGAGCCGTCCGACCTACCTCCCTGCTGCAGCCGACGACCTTCACCAACGACAGCAGCCGCGCCGCCCTCGCCTCCTCTTTGTCGTCGTGCTCGCGCCCCCGCGTCGTTCCGACCACGCCGCCCCATCGACCGACGCCTAGGTGAGCTTGGGGAAGAAGATGACCCGTCGGGTCGTGGCTGTGGGTCGGGTTTGACCCAACGCCTCATCCGGGTCGCGGGTTTGTGGGCTGGTGAGTTGTGGGCCTTGGTATGTGGGTTGGACGGGTTGTGTTTTGGGTTTGGCTTGGATGGGCTGATGTGTTGATGGGCCTACGGAGTGGGCTGGCGCCTGGGCTCCTGTAAGGGGCTTGGGTTTAGCCCATGTGGTAGGTTGGGTTTGACACTATTTGGCCCAGTCTGTTATTTAATAAAAAAAAATAAATGAAATACCTATATAATTATAATTGTATTATCTGGAAAAAATGTATATGGTTTTATAAATTATATAATTTCTAGAAAATAGACAGATTAATTAATTTGACAAGATATAATTACATCCTTTGAAAAAAAAATAATATAGAGTAAATGATACCTTTGGAAAGTATATATGTACGTTAACATAAATAATTTTGGGAAATAAATTTTGGAGAAAAATATATGTATGACAAATTTCTATAAATATGGTATTTTATATTCTGAAAATATATATACAAGTTATTATTTTCTGGAAAAAAATTGTTATATGGTATATAGTCTTATAAAAATATTTAGGAAACTATATAAATGTTATAATTTCTAGAAAAATTATGGTGATTATATTTTGGGAGAAGTATAATTAATTTATGAAAATATTTTTAAAAGAGTCTTAATTAAATCATGGTACCGAAATTATATTCGGATATACGTATGGTATAATATTTTCGGTAAAAGTTGTTAATAAAAGTGATATGAACCGGGATGGGGTATTTCGCAGTATTGGCATCATGACATACTCTTATGTGCATCTTATGTGAGTATATACTGTTTTGTTGTATAGGTTATGGTATCGGGCAGTTTCTCGAGGAGCCGGCTTCGGACCGGACATTGTCTTCGGAGTTGAGTAATCGGCCAAGGTGAGGGTGGATAACCCTTGATATGTGCCTGTAATACTTTGTGTGTTTGTTGTTTGAATGAACTACTGAGAGGGTCATTGTTGGATATTTGACTGTTATGGTTATTGATGTTGCCGTTGTTGGACTGTGTTATTGGTCGTGTGGATATTGTGATGAACTGATAATTGTGAATAATTGGTGTTATATGTATTGTTGTTGGATATTTGATAATAGGGAATTGTGTTGGTTATTTGGCTGCTATGGTTATTGTTAATGTTGTTGTTGTTGCTATGATGTCGATTTGATTGATTGAACCGCTGTATGACTGTTATTGGTTTATTGGATACTGTGTTGTGATTGATATTGGACTGTGAGTAATTGATGTTATGACACTGTTGATGGAATGGTCTGTTGTATAACTTGAGCTAATGGGAAGTTGGATAATTGTCTGACTGTTATGGATATTGTGATTGTGGTCGGTAGACAGTGTTGTGATTGGATAATTGGAATAAACTATTGACTGTGGATAATTGAGATATGGAAATTGGAAATTGGTAGTTGGGAATTGATATGAGATGATGATATAGTTGTCATGTGAAAAGCAGTGGTACGACCCGATGGTTTGAAAGTTAATTTTGGGATGCTATGGTCGGTTACTTGGTTTGGTTACTTGATTCGGTTGGCATGTTGATGCCTGTGGTTGGGGTATACCGAATACCCAGTGGTTTGGATATACCAAATATCTGGTTTTGGATGGTTGAACCCGGTATGGTAAGAATTGTATGGTTCTCTTGACCTAGCATCCGGAATTAATTGATAACCTGGTATGACCCTAGCTTGTCCAGTGACAGGGGTCCGAAATGTAACAGCCCGAGTAAAATTTGGATTTTTACCGAGACTGTAGAAGTCTTTCTACAGTGATTTACTGTTGAATTAATCTTGGGTAATTAATTCAAGGTAAATCGGGAGTCGTTTTTCGAAACCGAGAGTTTTCCCGCGCTCGTGATTTTCCCGTGTATTTTTCGGAACTAAGTTGGTATTTTTTTCGGGTTTCGGAATTTCTCGGAAAATCACGTCGGAAAATAACTACGGGGTATCGATCATTTTCTGGTCCGGATCGGATTCGCCCGTAATACGGACGAATCGCATTATTGATTGTTCACATAGGTAATAGTAAAAAAAAAGACAAAAAAAAACACAACCAGCTTAAAACCGGTGGAAGAGCAGATGAAGAAAAGGAAAAAGAAAGGAGAGGAAAGAAAGAAGGAAAAAGAAAAAAAAAAGAGTGAAAAAAAAGAAACCGGAAAATAGAAGAGAAGGAAAAAATAAGAAAAAAATAAGAAAAAAAAAAGAAAAGCAGTGGGTGGAGGAAGACCGGCCGGCCACATCACCTCACCACCACCTCCACCACGACCGGCACCACCCACACCGACGGCTTCCTCTTGTTGTCGCCGACGTAACGCAGCCATCGCCGCTCGCCCTCGCCGCACGACGCGCCGGACATAGCCGGGGACCCGACGGCCAATCCGTTTGGATCCGACGTCATCTCTTCCTTGCTGCGGCAACCACCACAGCTGCAGCACGACGCCGCCGCGCCACGCCTTCCCTGCACGCCACCCTTGCTGCTGCTGCCGTCCCGATGTGCCGCCTGCGTCGCCGCCTCGTTCTGCCGCGCCGCCACCTGCAAACGAAGGTAAGGGTGACGACCCGTTTGTGAAGGGACGGGTCGGGTCGACCCGCGAGATTGGGGCTATGTTTGAACTTGGGCTTAGTGGGCTGTGAGGCAGTGGGCTTGGTCCTGCACATGGGCTTGAGCCTGGGCCTGAGCTAGGTACTGTTCACGGCCCAGTCAGGCACTGTTCACGGCCCAGTCCTTTTAAAAAATAATAAAAACAAATAATAATAATAATAAAATTAAGATAATAACTCTGGAAAATATATATATATATATATATATATATTTGTATATTTTGAGGAAAATGATAAGTTGTAATTTTAGCTTTTGGGAAATATACTATAGTTAATGTTTAGGAAAATAATTATGAAAAATATATATATGATTAATACGTTAGGAGAAAGGACAATAATAATAAAACTTATATATATATATATATCTATAGTCTGGAAAAAAGGGTATATGGAATACATCTATTTTCTAAGGAATATAAATACATAGTAATTTTATAAATATAAATAAAATAATTATTTTGGTAATATAATTGTTTGGAAAATATATACATATGTTATAATTTCCAGAAAAGAAATTATGGAGATTATTATCTTGGAAAATTATAATTATTTTATGAAGTACTTTAAAAAGAATTTTAATTAAAGTATGGTATCGAAATTATATTCGGATGTACGTACGGTAATTATTTTCGGTAAAAGATGGAAATAAAGGATAAGTAATCGGGATGGGTTTAAAGCATCATAACCGTAGTATCATATGGCTTATACACGTAAATACACACACATGTAACAAAACACATATCCAAACCTATAGCCCGTCAGAGGGCTCCTCAGCTGCAGCCTGGCCAGTATATTTCCGGAATTGAGTAATCGGCCAAGGTGAGGATGGATAAACCTTGATATGTGCCCGTAATGCTGTGTGTGTATTTTGTTGTCTGTTTGATTTGCTGGAATGATTGTTGACTGATACATGATTGCTATGGAATTATTGATGCTGTTGTTGGTATGTGATAGATTTGTGTGTTGTGTTGGAAATATTGTTGAGCTGTTTTATGTGAAAGATTGATGATATGAAATTGTTGTCTGGTTGTGCTGAGAAATATCCTGTGATGATTAAAAGCGGAGTAATTACCGGATTGTGATATTGGTTCTTGGATGATGTATTGAGGATGATGTATTGAGGATGATGTTGGATTATTGATTGTGAATAATTGGTGTTACATGTGTTGTTGATGGATATTCGGTAATATGGAATTGTGTTGGTTACTTGGCTGCTACGGTTATTGTTGCTGTTGTCGCTATGATGTTGATTTGCTTGATTGAACCGCTGTATGACTGATATTGGATTATTGGATACTGTGTTGTGATTGATGTTGGACTGTGAGTAATTGATGTTATGAAACTATTGATGGAATGGTCTGTCGTGTAACTTGAGCTAATAGGAAAGTCGATGATTGTTTGATTGTTATGGATATTGTGATTGTTGACAGTAGACAGTGTTGTGATTGGATAATTGGAATGAACTATTGACTGTGGATAATTGAGAAATGGAAATTGGAAAGTGGAACTGGAATTGATATGAGATGAAATATGTGGGAAGTAGTGGTACGACCCGATGGTTTGAAGATTAATTCTGGGATGCTATGGTCGGTTACTTGATTTGGTTGGCATGTTGATGCCTGTGGTTAGGGTATACCAAATACCCAGTGGCTCGGATATGCCAAATATCCGCAGTGGCTCGGATATGCCGAATATCCGCAGTGGCTCAGATATGCCGAATATCTGGTTGGTATGATGTTGTCTGAGGTTGGGGTATACCGAATACCCAGTGGCTCGGATATGCCAAATATCCGCAGTGGCTCAGATATGCCGAATATCTGGTTGGTATGATGTTGTCTGAGGTTGGGGTATACCGAATACCCAGTGGCTCGGATATGCCAAATATCCGCGGTGGCTCGGATATGCCGAATATCCGGTTGTTCTGATATGTGGATTGGTTTTTGACCTAGCATCCGGAATTAATTGATAACCTGGTACGACCCTAGCTTGTCCAGTGACGGGGCCCGGAAGATAAAATTGGTAATAAGAATATTTAAGCATTCATTGGTCTTGATATAGTTGTTATGGTAATTTACTTGTGATGTGATTGATTGAGCTTGATATGATTTGGTGAGAGTCCTCTGTCGTGTTGTTTGCGATGATTTCCTCTGTTGTTGTTGTTGTCTGAATTGTTATCCATTGTTATGTTGTTCGTGATAGATTCATCTGATTTGATTGTTGTTTTACATCGAAAGTATTATGGTTGAATATATCACTGTTTATCTTTCGTCGGTGAGCGTTTCGGACTCACCCCTCGCCTGCGGGGTTTCATCCCGTAGGATGAGTTGTTTGTAGTGCAGGAACGTACCGGGCGAGCTGAAGCGTATCCCTTGGACGGACTTGGATCCATAGGTTGCGTTTGTTACGCATACAGTGTTAGTGAGTCTTTAAGTCTTCCGCTGTACATGTCTTCATTATTGTTGGGCCATTGGGCCGGTTATGTTGTTTATGTTGTTTACTGTATTGGGCCGAGTTATTGTTGTTCACACTGTATGCTTGGGTTTATTGGGTTGGGTTGTCACAGTTCCGGCACGTGTTTACTGTGTACGGTAAATACGGGTCGGGGCGCTTCACGAAAGATAAAATTGGGATTAATAATAATTATTCTTTTGGTCTTGGCTCAGTTTGTTGAAATATGTTATTACTTGTCTGTGTTGCTTTTAAGTATTACGGTTGCCTACATATCACTGTTTATCTTTGGTTGGTGAGCACTTCGGACTCACCCCTGACCTGCGGGCTTTCATCCCGTAGGATGAGTTATTTTTGGTACAGGTTTGGTGCATTCCAGACAGGCTGCGGCGTTACCCCTTGGACAGGGCTCGGATCCATAGTTTGCATCAGTGTCGCATACAGTGTTTAGTGAGTTGTTAAGTCTTCCGCTGTGCATTTTATTGATATTATTGGGCCATTGGGCCCTGTTGAGTTATTATTGTTGTTTTTATTTTTGGGCTGTTGAGCCCGAGTTATTGTTGTATACACTGTATGCTGGGCTTGTTATGGTTAGGCTGTCACAGTTCCGGCACGTGTTTACTGCGTACGGTAAATACGGGTCGGGGCGTTTCATTAATTTTCTGTAAAATTATGGTAACTGGTACCTTTTGGGAAAATATGTATTTATGGTATACATGATTTATATTTCTGAAATATATAATTATTTTGATAATGTAATTGTTTGGAAAAGTATTTTATGTTGGAAATATATATGTGTATTTATAAATTCAAATTTATTTTCAGAAAATAAGTTTATATGATTATACTTTCTGGAAGTGGAGTTTTCTAAAGATAGTAATACTTGGAAATTATATTTTGAAAAGTATAATAATTTTTATGGAAATATTATGGAAAATATATACATATGTTATAATTTCCAAAAAAATTATGGTAATTAATATTTTAGAAAAGTATATTATTTTATGAAAATATTTTGGAGAGAGTTTTAATTAAAGTATGGTACCGAAATTATATTCGGATATACGTACGGTAAAATATTTTCGGTAAATGGAAATAATAAAGGATAAGAACCGGGATGGGTAATTTCGCAGTTGGCATCATAGTATACCGATTATGTGCATTTATGTGTATATGTTGTTTTGTGGTATAGGTTCGGATATCAGGCAGTTTCCCGAGGAGCCGACGTGGGACCGGTCATTGTTTTCGGAGTTGAGTAATCGACCAAGGTGAGGATGGATAACCCTTGATATGTGCCTGTGATACTTTGTGTGTTTTGTTGTTTGAATGAACTGCTGAGAGGGTCATTGTTGGTTATTTGACTGTTTACCAATGACTACAACAACAACAACCTGACACAATGACCAGCACACTTATTACACTACTCGACAATTAACACTTATTAACCACAATATACATAACAACCACCTATAAACTATTATACCTTAACACAATCAATAAACCGACGATACCAATAACCTGTTGTTGCTATGATGTTGATTTGCTTGATTGAACCGCTGCGTTGACTGTTATTGGACTCTTGGATACGGTGTTGTGATTGATGTTGGTCTGTGAGTAATTGATGTTATGAAACTGTTGTTGGATTGGTCTATTGTATAACATGAGCTAATAGGAAGTTGGATAATTGTTTGACTGTTAGGGATATTGTGATTGTTGTCGGTAGTCAGTGTTGTGATTGGATAATTGGAATAAACTATGATATGGATAATTGAGGAATGGAAATTGGAAGTTGGAAATTGGAATTGATTGAGATGATGATACAATTGTCATGAGGAAAGTAGTGGTACGACCCGATGGTTTGAAAATTAATTTTGGGATGCTATGGTCGGTTACTTGGTTTGGTTACTTAATTTGGTTGGCATGTTGATGCCTGTGGTTGGGGTATACCAAATACCCAGTGGTTCGGATATACCGAATATCCGGTTGGCATGTTGATGCCTGTGGTTGGGGTATACCGAATACCCAGTGGTTTGGATATACCAAATATCCGGTTTTGGGACGTGGTCCCGGTATAGTAAGATATGGTATGGTTCTTTGGCCTGGCATCCGGAATTAATTGATAACCTGGTACGACCCTAGCTTGTCCAGTGACGGGGGCCCGAAAAAAAAAAAGGAAATTGTGTTAAATATTCTTTTGGTCTTGGCTCAGTCTTATTTGAGATGTGCTGTTGATTTGCTTGTGTTTGCTTTACTGTTTTACGGTTGCTTGCATGTCACTGTTTATCCTTCGTCGGTGAGCACTTCGGACTCACCCCTCACCTGCGGGCTTTCACCCCGTAGGATGGGTTATTTGTGGTACAGGATTAGTGCATTCCAGACAGGCTGCGACGTTATCCCTTGAACAGGGCTAGGATCCATAGTTTGTATCAGTGTCGCATACAGTGTATTGTGAGTTGTTAAGTCTTCCGTTGTGCATTGTTTTACAATTATTGGGCCGTGCTGAGTTATTATTGTTGTTTTTATTATGGGCTGCTGAGCCCAGATATCTGTTGTCCAGATATCTGTTGTATACACTGTATGCTGGGCTTTGTTGGGTTGGGTTGTTACAGTTCCGGCACGTGTTTACTGTGTACGGTAAATACGGGTCGGGGCGTTTCAATGTTTATCCCAGTATTTTGATTTGGTATTTTTGGGATGTTTATCCCCGTGTCGATTTTCTGTGTCTTTTGGTTCAAAGTATAAAATGGATTAATAATAGCATGAGATAAGGATGTCGATCGTTGATTTTGGATGGGATGTCTATCCCGGTATTTTGGTTAGGGATGTTGATCCCTGTGATTTGATTTTGATGACGATAAAATAATTGTCACGTGGTAAGTAGTGGTACGACTCGATGGTTTAAGACTGTTTCGTGGTGGTCGTGACCTGGGTTCTTGTGATAAGCATGTCTATGCTTGGGATGTCTATCCCGTGATTATTTTTGAGATGTCTATCCCTGGGTTCGTATTTTTGGGATGTCGATCCCTGGGTTCTCTGGATTTGGTCTGGCACCCGGAATGTGTTGATAACCAGGTCTGACCTCTAGCTTATCCGTGACGGGGCCCGGAAAAATAAAATTGGAAATTGGTTTTATTTGAGTCTTTTTGGTCTTGGACCAGTTTTGGGTCGAGTCTTTTGGTTTGGCTGTTTAGCCTGTGTTTTTGACCTTGAGTAATTTATAGTGTGCATATTGATTGTTTTTCCTTCGTCGGTGAGCACTTCGGACTCACCCCTCACCTGCGGGCTTTCATCCCGTAGGATGAGTTATTTGTGGTACAGGTTTGGTGCATTCCAGACAGGCTGCAGCGTTATCCCTTGGACAGGGCTCGGATCCATAGTTTGCATCAGTGTCGCATACAGTGTTTTGTGAGTTGTTAAGTCTTCGGCTGTGCATTGTTTTTACTATTATTGGGCCAATGGGCCGGATATGTTATTATTGATGTTTATTATTTTGGGCTGTTGAGCCCGTGTTCCTGTTGTATACACTGTATGCTGGGCTTGTTTTGGTTGGGTTGTCACAGTTCCGGCACGTGTTTACTGTGTACGGTAAATACGGGTCGGGGCGTTTCATATATACACCAAATAAGTGATGTGTAGTGTAAAGAAAAAAGTCTTCTAATTTAAATAAATTTCCAATTTATATTATATTTTGTCAATTTTTTTAGATGAAAAATTATGGTCTGGAATGCTTATGGTGTTGAATACATCCTAGTGCATCTAGAGATTTACATAGGTTCAATGTCGAAGCACGCCGAAGCCCAATGGATATACGAAGCTGATAGGATTGTCAATCGCAAGGTTACTTTTGTTCCTACGCTTTTGAATATGTTTGACAGATATGTTGTAAATGCAGCGGACAATAAGATCTGACATACTGGAATGAGTTCATTAGAAGTCACAATCTATAAGACAACCAATATGTATAGCACCTCTAATTGGCAGCAGCCTCAAGGTATTACATGTACATTCTTAAAGTGAAAATTAATGCTAATAGTGAAAAAGGAAAGACGAGAGAAATTAAAGAAAAAAGGAAACATCCAAAAAATAATGCTCATCATTTTTTTAAAAAATCAATACAAGAGTAACTCACATTCGAAAAAAATAACGGACATTAGGTTAGATCGAATTTTTTTTCCTCCAAAATATATCTATGAAAAGAAAACAACATCAACAATCCTACCTAAATTTGTTCAGGATCACCCTCCTCAATCTAAACAACAGACTGTATTTAATTCAGTATCATTTTGCTTTCCATTACATGAAGTTAATTTTTAGCTTTTAAATTATTAACTTTGCAGACTTTTTGGGTAAAATATGTCATGTTAATATTTCGGCTTATCAACCTTCCTTTTTTGTCTTTATTTTATTATATAATTTTATTTACACATTAAAAATAGTATAATTTATTTAAAAAAACTACTCGTAAGGAAAAAACACATAATTTCTAATATATATTATAAGTGTAGCATATTTAATCTTTTTTAAAGTTTGATATACTTAATACTAAGTTGTGTAATAATTTAAAATTTTTAATAATTTTAATTTTTTTATTTTATTTGAACATTTTTACTGTGGTTAAAATTATGCATATTCTATACATGATTGTTTTGAACAATATTTGCTAATTTTATTTGTAACTAAATCCTACGAAGTCCAAAAGATTAAATATTGAGTAGTGTAACAGTTTAAAATTAAAATAATTTTTAATTTTTTTCTAATATTATGATTATTTTGAATAATAATTTTTCCCTACTTCTAAGGTAAATATGATATTTTATTAAATGTAAAATATTTATTATTTATTTATATGAAACGCCCTGACTAGTAATTACCATACACAGTAAACACGTGCCAGAACTATTCTTATTGATAGGGAATACAGTACAACAATCCATATACAACTGAAATACAAATACAACATCTGTCACCCTACATGGGGACCATTATTCAGTAGTACACCACTCATATTTCACAGCAGCAGAAAAAGGAGCAAGCAAGTGAGTCAAACAGCTTCAAGGCACATAAACAATACAGCAGCAGCGGAAGACTTATATGCACATGCAGCGGGGTATGCCTACACTGTCGGTGCAGGAGCCACATCTCCAGATCTTCCCAGCTTAGGACAGGTTGATCGGTAATGACCAACCTCATTGCACTCATAGCATCTTCCTGTGGGGTATCTGGGGCGTAAATTCCCAGAGGTGGTCCGTCCAGACTGTAATGAACTGCCTCGATTGTTGTTGTTGTTCCAACCACGACCCTAACTTACCGGCACAACTCTGTTCTGCCCAAACCCTGTTCGGTTGGACTGCGTCTGAAATCTCTTATTTTGCCCTTCAGAACTCTGTGCGACTTCTCTTTTCCAGATCTCTCTCTCTGTTCCCTTTCACTGTTCTGCCAGATGATTTCAGCTCTCAGGGCGTCTGATAGCATGTCCTGGTATGTCGCATAGACTTTGCATCCCATGACTGCCTGGATGCCAGGTCGGAGACCGTCCCAAAAACGCTTGCATTTAGCCTCCTGATTAGGAACGAACTCTCTTGCATAGCTGGACAGATGGGTAAACTTGACCTCATAACTGTTAACTGTCTCATCAGGTCCCTGCTGTAATCCCAAGAACCTCATTTTAACTGGTCTTGATAAGCCTCTGTCACAAACTTTCTCCGGAACATCTCCATAAACTGAGTCCATGGCATAACAACAGGTGTCGGCATGTCCCTGGTCACAGATTCCCACCAATCGGCTGCAATTCCTTTGAACATTACTGTGGCGTATCCGGCCCACTTGTCGTCTCTGCACCATAGCTTGGTCATCACCCTGTTGAACTGCCTGAGCCACTCATCGGCGGCTTGCACGGTGACGTTGCCTTCGAAATACTCAGCCCCGAGCTTGGTTAGCTTCGTGTATACCGGGTCCTCTACTGGTCCCTCGTTTTCCTTTCGCGTGTCTCTGGCTTCTTGCCTTTGCAGGATTCGTGTCACTATGTTCAGAGTCTGTCTCATATCCTCCAGAGGTGCCATAGGATCGAGCTTCGGAATCCCCGCATCTAACTGCAGTTGATCTACTGATACTTGGTCGTCATCCAAGTGATCTCCAACATGCTGATTTCCTCCCACCGGATCCATTCGTCTCACCTATGTGAAAATATATATGCATGCATGTTATGACAGACTATGCACAAATAATCACAGTAACACCCAAGGACCTACTGCCTGCTCCGCTACCAAAATAAAACGCCCTGACCCGTAATTACCATACACAGTAAACACGTGCCAAAACTATTCTTATTGATAGGGAATACAATACAACAATCCATAAACAGCTGAAATACAAATACAACATCTGTCATCCTACATGGGGACTATTATTCAGTAGTACACCACTCATATTTCACAGCAGTAGAAAAAGGAGCAAGCAAGTGAGTCAGACAGCTTCAAGGCACATAAACAATACAGCAGCAGCGGAAGTCTTATATGCACATGCAGCGGGGTATGGATCCGGGGTCTGTTGGAGAAGGAACAGCAGCTGGTCGTACCTGTACTACGGAAAGACACCCTACGGGATGAAAGCCCGCAGGTGAGGGGTGAGTCCGAAGTGCTCACCGACCATGGATAAACAGAGATATGCAGGCAACCATAATACTGTAAAGAAATCACAGGCAAAACAATAGCACATCTCAATAAGTCTGAGCCAAGGCCAAAAGAATATCTTTTATTATTACCAATTTTATCTTCCAGGCCCCGTCACGGATAAGCTAGGGTCGTACCAGGTTATCAACCTATTCTGGGTGCCATACCTAAACCAAACCTGGGATCATCATCCAAAAACCAAAACCATGGTCAACACCCCAGTATCAACCGGCATAAACATGCCATCACAATAACCAGGTCATGGCCACCACAAAATAGTCTCTAACCCACAGTCGTACCACTACTTATCACATGACACTTAGTCATCATCACAGTTATTCCTCTTATCAGCAAACAATAGTCCAGTTCATCAACAATAAACCATGAAAATTCAAGCACAGCTCAACGGTTCAACCAAACAACAAATACATCCAACAGAGCAAATAGGCACATATTTAAGACTATCCATCCTCACCTTAGCCGTTTCTTAGTTCTGAAATTCCTCCGCAGGATCCAAGACCGGTTCCTCAGGGAACTGCTCGGTATCAACTCCTATATAACAAAATAATACCATGCTCACACAAATGCACATAAATTGATATGCCATGATGTCTAATGTTGTACCGTAAATTAAACGTTAATCCGGCTCGATTACGGCTCGGTTATTCAACATTTTATTTCTTTAATTAAAACCTTTCCGAAATTTTCATAATTATTCCCTTACTTTCCAAAAATGAATTTCCCTTAGGTCTTAAACATATTTCCAAAAAAATTATATTTACCAAATTAATTCCAACTTTCCAGGATCATTATTTTATTTTTTTATATTATATTTTTTTATACCGGACTGGGCCCAACGGTGCAGGCCCAGCTTACTACATGAACCAGGCCCATGTAGTAAGCCTGCCTACACAGCCCAGCCCATCCCAAAACTAAGCCCAAACCCAACCCCAAGCTAAACTCACAGCCTTATATCATAAGACCCAAAGCCCCAACTTAAAGCAAACCCAAACCATAAACCCAATGCCCAACTAATCTCACAGCCCATAACTTATGCCCAAGCCCAAACCCAACACAAAACCCATTCTATAGCCCACACGTGACCATCTTCTTCAACTTGTGAACTCACCTTGGCAAGGTGGGTTGCAGGCGGCTGGGCACGGGCAAGGCGAGGCGGCTGACGAGCGGTGACGGCTTGCAGGCAGGCGTGAGCTGGACGGCAGCAGCAGCAGGAGAGGAGGGTGGCAGCTGGTCGTGGCTGCGACGACGTGCAGGCGTGGAGGAGGAGGACGGCGCAAGGGTGAGGTGAGGGTGGTGGTGCTGGTGGCGGGTCGCGGTGGTGGTGGTCGTGCAGGTGGAGGTCGTTGTGGAAGAAAGGGTGGGGTGGTGGTGGCTCGGCAGGGTGAAGAAAAGAGAAGGAGAAGAAGAAGAAGAAGATGATGATGGTTGCGGTTGGTGTGTTGTGCGTGGAGGCTTTGCAGGGGTTTATATAGGCAACGAAGAAGGTGGTTGCATGGTGGTAAGCAGGTGCATGGTAGTTGGCAACGTGGTGGTTGGCTGCATGGTAGGTGTCACGAGTTTACAGGTAAGGTGCAGAAAAAAAACACGAGGAAGAAGGAAGAAAGAAAGAAGAATTACTGTGCAGTTAACTGTGCAATAAACCGTGTACCGTCCGGACTCGAAAAATCCCAACTTGATCCGTAAAAACCGCAGAAAGAAAATTCTGAGCGTGGGACAAAGCTCGGTTTCGGAATCTGAGACTCGATTTACCCAGAATTAATTTTCCAAAATTAATCCCATAGGTGAATACTGTATAAAAAACTTTCACAGTCCCGGTAAAAATACAATTTTTACTTTGGCCGTTTCATTATACCATTAATTTTTTTCAATTGTAATTGTCAATTTGATTGTAGTTTTAATTTGGTTTACTGGAAAAAAATTTTACTTTTAATTTTAAATAAAAATTTTAAATAATTATTTAAATTCAAATTTTACGTTAGATTATGATTAATACTAATTAAGTTATTTTTCCATCTTATTCTTTTATTTTTTAAAATTTTCAAGTAAATATGAGTTTTTTTTTTCGCTTTTTTCATGTGGTGGCGATAACAATATAACAAAAAATATTAAAATAAAATTAATTTGGTTTACTCAAATAGAGAAAAAATATTTTACATACTTATTTTCTTGTTATAGATTTATGAAAAATTAAGACAAAATTTTTGATAATACATTTTTTACTTATAGTCACGTCCTTCCAAAAAATCCTTACAATGTTAAGTAATGTAGTATATTTAAAAATTTAAATTCTTAACGATGTTTCAATCAATATATATTTAAATTATTTTTTAAAAAATTAATGCGAAAATGTGAACTCATAAGCCACGCACGGGAGGATAAAAATTATATATTTATAGTATAATTATATTTTAATTATTTCAAATATATTATAAATGACTTTTTTTTTTTAATTTTAATATTTAAAATAATGTGATACCCGTTGGAAATGTGGGGTAGGAAACTAGTTTAATTTAAGTGTGAAAAACTTTTCTTTTTTTGCCCAACGTAGATGTTTTTAGGCAATCGTTGTCTCTGTGTATGGTTTACTATGAATGGTTCTTCGATGCTTTCTATGGTTACTATAAAGGGAAGAAAACGTGTTACGAAGATATGGTGGCTGCAACCGAACATTTATTATCAATTTCATTGAACATGAACCAAGCAAGAAATATCGCAATACAAACAGTTAGAAAACTTGAAATGAACAATTGTGATGCCCATTTATATAAAACAAGTGAGTTACCAACTACCCCGATTAGTGCTAATTATGCCTTAAGAGTTATTTTACATGGCGTCGGTGGAAGCTCGAAGATCTTATGCAGCATAAGCTCTCTCGTCGCATCTCTTTCTGAATGCAACAAGGATAGAGCTGTTTTTTTTCTCTCTTTTAACCTGCTTACCTTTAGTACATGAAGCCTCTAATTTCTTCACGTATGTAATTAGGATTCTATAACCTAACTAAAGCTCTTTTCCCATAATAACTCTTTTGTAATTGTCATCATGATATATTTAATTTTGTATAAGGTGGTGTACATGGTGTTCATACTATACATAGCTCAATTGTAAAAAATGTCTCAAGGAAACCACAGACTTTAGTGAAGGTGAGCAATCCTCGTCCAATATTATTTCCCCATGCCGTAACCTCTGTAAAAAGTCTTTATTGCCCTCAGATTAATTATTTATCATCTAAGGATTACATTTTTAACTTTTTAGTCCTTATCATATACCATTCTTAAATATCAATTAAACTTTTCCCACTCAATCTCTTTTTTTTTTTTTACTCACTCCACATCCATCTCAATTTTTTTTTGTTTATAATTCAGTATCTATATCTTTCACATTTATCTTTTTTGTCCTGAAATTTATCTATTCATTCCTTAATTATCCGTCACGCGTATTTATTTTCATGCAATTTATCTTAGTTGTTATTTACTTTAGTTCATTTTCCCGGCACTTCAACATTTCCTGCCCTCCATTTAATTTCTTCATAGCGCACACATTCTGTTCTGTGTGTTCCCGCACTAATGAACCCATGAGCTCTTAGTTTCCGGGCTTCAGTTGTGGACTGAGCAACATTTCTGGAGCCCTATTGCTTTGTTGGACAAACCCTTTTATGGGCCTTATAAAACAGCTAAGGGCCCATTAAGAAGAAAAAAAAAAAAACAGTTGGATGACGTCGTCACAACCGACACGAACGCGCCAATCCATAATTACTACCTGGTTTTTGCTTCATGTCATAGTATATCACATCACAGACCATTTTTACTTCCTTCACCATCTCTTCTGATTCCATTCTCCACGAAAACCACAAAACACAAATCTCCTCCTCCCTCTCTGTGTCCCTCACATGAACTCTTCTTCTTCTCCCTAAACACAACCGGTCTAGATCCCCGCCCGTCGGAAAATGCGGTTCTTCATTCAGGTAACGTAACGGTCTCATTGTTGATGTTGTTGTGGTGGTGTCTGAATCTCTCGGATTTCAAGAGCGGTTAGAGATCTCGAGTTCGAATTAGTTAACATCCTCCTCGATATTGTAGACATGGAAAAGAAAATATACACATTGCCTGATTTTTTTGTTTATTGTTTGGCCACAGATTTAGTACATCTCTAGAGACAATATAAAGGAAATCAGTTTTTTAGAGATTTTGTGGAAATGTCAAGGAGGCCTTCGAATCCGGCTCGGAGATATGGAGACAATGGCGGTGGTGTTGGTGGTGGAGGAGGAGGAGGAGCGTTGTTCGCCTTCAATTCCAAGTCACGCTCCTCGCCATATCTGACCATTACATTTCTTGTCGTGGTAACTACTAACTTGACGTTTATTATGGATCGAATTCTGCATTCTGAGTGTTGTTGACGTTGTTTGATGCTTTTTTGGTTGAATAATCAAGTCTGATTCCTTGCATTTATTGTTCTTTTTGTTTCAGGGGGCTTTGCTTGTTTTGGGTTATATACGCAGAGGCTCAGGTTGGTAATCAAAGTTACCCATGTTTATGTTTTATCTGATTAAAATGCGCTTCGGGTACATTGTATTGTGGACTGCAGAGCAGCACGAAGGGGACATTCTCTGTCTACTGAAATAGTAGTGTACTACTACTACTATGCTCTAATGTTTTATACTCCTGAATGACACTGTTCTTCTAAACTACCTTGATGATTATATTGTTGTTTGTAATCAGATTTCCGATTGATATTATCAAGTTTATATATATCTTCCTGCAAACCTTACCTCATTTTACCCCTTCATAGTGCCAAGTTAGATAGAAAAAAATATGTGTGGTCTAGCAATTGCAACTGTATGTAAATGTTTTCAGACATTGAGATCTTAAGCTAGAATGTCATTTGATTATGCATTGATTTGGATTCTATTTTCTTCCTACAGGAGGACTTGGTAGCAGTACCTATGCTGTTTCTAGGGTTGAAGGTAAAGTTGGCTGCCTCAATTCTTAAAAAAATGAAAGAAATGTAGTTTTGGAGTATGACTGAATGTAGTCATGCTTGTATCCTCTACTGCAATTCCAAATGTTCCATGTCAATTGATTCAAAGTCATGCACTTTTTTTAATTGCATGTTTTGCTCATGACTCTTACCTTTAGAGCTAATTGTCCCACCACTTGGGTGTATATATGCACTATTAGTTCTACAGGATCTTACAACTTCAATCCATATATTTTGGTGTGCTTTCCAACAATGTTTTTCAGGAGAGAAACTAGAAGCTCTCACATAGACGTGCCAAGCATGTCCCATATGCTAAGCATGTTGATTAGAGCTTGCATTGAACAAAACCAAATCTCTTCTGAGAGCTTCCCCATGGAAGGCTGCTTGCCTCCATAGGGCTGCCACCTCTCCAGTTTCCAAGAGGGCTCATGTTATCTGATCATCTGACAGTTTTGCTATTTTTGCTTTCGGTTTTCCAACAGTAAAGAAACCTCTGACAAATCAGGGGTTCTCTTTAGGTGAATTACTATTGGACTGCGAGTGGCAGCAAAGAAATTGTTGCAATTAGGAACTGACATTTTGACAGAGAATAGCTGCCAGTCTAATTGAGTGTTGGTACTAAATCGTAGAGAAGTTTACATGAAGTTTCTGGCTCTTTTCTTTCATCTGCAGTCAGAAATTTACACAGAGATGTTAATGGTGCCCATTGTGGTGTAGATGCTTGATGTACCTATTCTACTCTGAACACCATTAGCCAATTTTTTTTCTTTTTTTTTTTTTGAGAATTAACACCATTAGCCAGTTGGTGTTGGGCTAACCATATCTACAGCTTTCAAGAATCGTAATCACCCAAGTTTTACTTTTAACGACTTAAAACTGGTGTGCCTCCTCCAGAGAAGGGCAGCCTTACTTTTATTTTGGGTTTTGTTTATAATGTTGGAATAAAGACACATCTATTCTATCTTGCTTCAAGTTGTCCCAAAATTTTTCGAGTGGAAAAAAATTGACTTTGTTGCATGAACTCATCCATTTATGTAGCATATGCGTTTCTAAGGTTGTATACTGAAGTATTTTTTGACTGGGCTTTATAACACTGCTTTAATTGGTGGGCGAGTCACTCAGTTTGTCTGGTTGTGCATGCCTTCTTCTTTGACAGAGTAGAGTATCCCATTTTGACAAGATAGCTTTCAGTTTTTTGACTAAATCAGAAATCTTTATTATTCTATTTTTAAAGTAGATTCCTGAGTGTTATAAATATGCCATATTGGCTGACAGGTTTTCATGTTATGTTCATGGATATGCTTTCGTTTCTTATTTCATGATGCACTATTGACTTGTTTCCGTCAAAGCTACCTCATAAATTTTATCTTGATGACAAGAATAAGATGTGGCTGATAAAGATCCTTGAGCAAATTGTCTATTGCTTGTGGCAGCTATAGTCTCCACTGTGCAAATTAACCAACGATGCACCATTTCACTTAATGAATCATAAAGTTGGGTGCCTTGACCATTAAGCAGTTAAGTCTCTGTGCAGTTGCATCACAGGTTAACCTTACCCCGTTGAATGTATAAAAGTATCAAAAAATTTATACACTGAGCAATTAAAGTTTTAGTGTATTGGTTTGAAACCAGATGAAGTGTTTTCATTCTCTCCTGTGAAAAATTGATTGGAAAACATGATTGAATTACTACTTGCAGGGAGTCAAGGTCCTTTGTTTTTCCTATTCGTGATTTCTAGCTGTATTCTTTCGGAAGTGTCACCTATCCTTTTCCACCATTTACCAAGTTACCTTGAGTATGAAGACTAAGAATTTGTTTTCATGTTCAGGTGACTTTTCGTGCACAGAAGAGGTTCAGCAAGCAATTCCTGTTTTAAAGAAGGCATATGGTGATAGCATGCATAAAGTTTTGCACGTTGGCCCTGATACTTGCTCTGTGGTTTCTAAACTGCTAAAAGAAGATGAAACTGAGGCCTTGGGTGTGGAACCCTATGATATAGAAGATGCTGGTCCTAACTGCAGAGCATTAGTGCAGAAAGGTTTGGTGCGGGTTGCTGATGTCAAGTTTCCTCTTCCTTACAGACCAAAATCGTTTTCTGTTGTAATTGTATCAGATGCATTAGATTACTTGTCTCCAAGATACCTCAACAAGACGCTTCCGGATTTGGTCAGGGTATCAGCTGGCGGTCTTGTTATATTTACAGGTGAATTGGATTTCTGCTCCTTTTGATATGTTTATGCACCTTTTACTCTCATTTGATATCTCTTTCTTTGAATTTATTGTCGAAACTTTCTTCCCTCCTTGGTTTTTGGATGTCAGACTCTAGTTAATAGTATTAGTTTTGAAATCTTTGGCTATGAGCTAGACACCAGCAACCATAAATTTCACTTAACACTGAACGCATATTTGAGCTATTTGAGCTAACGGTTCCTGATTTTGCATTTATTTGCTACATGCTCCTGTTTCTTGTTCAAGAGGTCCATAATCCATAGAATTTGTATTTATTACGAGATGAAATTACAACTCTAAAATAAAGAGGTGAAACCATTACATGTTTATAGTTTCTTATCTCCTTTCATGGTAATACGTGCAGGCTCCCCAGGTCAGCACAGAGCCAAAGCATCAGAAGTATCGAAATTTGGAAGGGCGGTGAGTGGATTGTGGAAAGGGTGTTTCCTTGATTGTTTTCTTGATTACTGCTTCATTGTTCACCAATTTATGGATCCTAGACAGAGAAGGCTGAAAGTAATGTCACTTAAAATCTCGTCAGTCATGTGGAGATGAGTCCATAGGGTATTCCATAATAAGTTTTTGCATGTCCTGTTTGAGAGTCAATCTGATCTTTGGAAACTAAATATTCTATTCCTGCTCAGCTTTCTACAAAACCTGAAGACACAATATTTGACAATTGAACTTCTCTCCATCAAATAGATATGAAGGAAACCAATGGGCTCGTAGCACATTGGTACTCATGTAAAACGCAGGAGGGGTGAGGTCTCGGGTTCGAGTCCCACCTTCATCGACTAGTATAAAAAAAAAGATATGAAGGAAAAATAATCTTAGAAAATTGAAGGCACCCCTCGCAGAAACTCTGTGCTCTGGTTGTATCTCTTGATTAGTTGTTAATATTGTCACATCCTTCTTTGAAAAGGATTGGATATTGATAACTCAAGGCATGATATCAATATTTCCTTTCTTGTGTTTATGAGACTTTTGCAATTCTTACTGCATTGTTTTGGCTTTTAATTTAAGTGCCGCATTGCCAGTCTACTTCTCTTCCGCTGAAACTAACATGGTCTTTTTCTGCAGGCTAAGTTGAGGAGCTCATCCTGGTGGGTGAAATTTTTCCTTCAGACTAGCTTAGAAGAAAATGAAGCTGTTATGAAAAAGTTTGAACAAGCTGCCACAAAGATGTCTTACACACCTAGTTGCCAAATTTTCCACATAAAGCCATACAACTGACGTGTTTCACACATTCTTTGAAAATAGAGAAGCTACCTCCGTGCAGCTAGATCAAAATTTTGTTATATTCTTTCCTCTGGATTAGAGTCAATATTGATGTTTTTATAGAATGTTTATTCATTTTCATTATCCAAATTCCAAATTTGTGGAGCATGAATCTTTATGGTTCCTGTGAGGTTTAGTACAGGATGATTCTCAGCTTTTCCAGTGCTTGGACAGTTCCGATCCAAAAGTCAAGCTGGACTTTAGAATGGATAGTGCTATAGATATGCGTGTGCTATTTACTTTTGCCGTGTGACCGCAGTTCGGTGCCATTGTAAAGAAGTCGTTAACAGGGCCCTTTCGCTTAACTGCACGAGTACGAATAGATGCACTTGTTTGTGGAAAGAATTTCACAATGTGAGCCACCAAGAAATTGGTGTTGTGCCAGCCTCCAGCTGTTTGAGGTTCAGGAATGCTCTATGATACGAGATGTGGTGCATCTTTTTTTCTCCTTCCCTTTCATACTACCGATGTAAGTGGCCATAGAACGTGGAATTAATGGCTTACTTGCATTAACCTTCAATATCTTATGGCGCGTGGCTCGCGTGAAACCCTCTCAACCATTTTTTCGCTTCCGAAACCGCCACACACAATTGAACTATCCTAAATCTGTTGTCTCTTCTTCGTTTTTCCAATTTCCTTTTGAGGATCTGTTCCCTTCGGCAGCCCTTTCTCATTCTGAAGTTGTTTCACAGATCTAGATCTGTGTTTTGCTCGCTAAAAGCAGTCGGTCTATCCCGACTCATTTGCAATCCGTGTTTATCTCAGCACCAGATTAATCTGGTAGTCAATTCAAGTCTGTGTATCTATGGAGGGGTCCTCTTCCCGTCGCATCATCGACCTTGGTGGTGGATCTGAGGAGCCAAGCCTCACCTCTCCGGAAGACAGCTTAGGCGCCTTAGTCGCTAGAACCTACGTTGTAGGGAAAGTACTGGGGGATCGTCGGCCTCACATCAGCCAAATTCGCAGTCAAATGCAAAGTTTATGGTACATTAAAAGTGATTTCCGTATCATCCCGAAGACGAACAACATATTCTTAATCGGCTTCGAACTTGAGGAGGACAAGAAGAAGGTGCTAAAAGGGTCTCCATGGTTGGTTTCAAACATGCATTTCTGCTTGAAGGGATGGTTCCCGGACATGATCCTTTGCCAAGTAGTCAAGCTTTATTCTGGGTCCAAATTCATGATATCCCCCCAAATCTGCTAACTCATGACCATGTGGTAAAAATTGGGGCTGTTTTCTTGGTGTTCCACTTCTACGAGCCCACGTTGGAAGCAATGCTGGGATGGCAAGGCTGCATACGGGCGAGAGTGGAAATTGAAACCGACATACCTCTAATTCCTGGGGTGGCATGCTTGGACCAAGCTGGAAGAGAAATCTGGATAAAGTTTAAGTATGAGAGGTTGGGGGAACTATGCATCAGATGTGGCCGGATTACACATCCAACTGGCAGATGCACTAAACCCATTCGGCTGAACGAAGGTGTAGAGAGGCCTGCTGAGGACAGTTTTGGTCCATGGTTGAGGGCAAGGGAAGTGTTTGGAAAATATTATCCGGCAAGAAAGCAAATCCCTTTAGATGCTATTGACGAGAATCAGGGTGACGATGAACAGAATGCCGAAGGTGGTGATGGACGGACTTCGCCAACTCCCTCCATAACAACTGGGCCGTGTGTGGGTACGGTATCCAAGAAGCGTAAGATGGTAAAAGAGGAGGAACTCCAATCGCCAATTAAAGACTCTGCTCGTCGGGATCACACTGGCCTGATGAATACTGTGGCGGAGCTGGTGACTGACCTAAGGGACTTTGATCCTATTCACGCATTTGCTTCCAGACCCACTTGGAATAAAATGGCGAGGAGAGCGAGGATTGATTATGAGCCCACTACGGTGGAGCTGATACAAAGTTTTGAAGCCACGATGGAAGGGACGGATCTTAATACTTGTCGGGAACCACGAGTCGATCAGGAAGGGTGGACGTCTACTCCGGAGCCCCTGTGTCCGGATAATAAGTTCCATGGATTTGACAGTCTGGTATACGCTCGTGAGGAGGGAGGTATATTGAGGCTTTTTTGTCGCTCTTTGGCGAGAAACAATTATCCTCAATGCGCTGTGAGGCATATTTATTGTTTCGAACATTTTGTTGCCTGGCTCCCTGCTCATTTTGAACAATTGACTCTTTATTGTTTTTGTGCTATGATCTCTGGTGATCATGCAGGGAGTATAAGAAGGGTGATACTCTGGATGTCTAGTCCACTGGCTTGGAAGGTCCATACAGGCGATGGACTAATTATGTTTTTCCTTTGTTTCTCCGGTGAGAAACTCAAAGTGCTTCATACTAGAGTGGTCAATCTACTATGTAGATGTTCCCCCGCTCACGGCAAGCATGCACCATGGAATGGTTCTCTACTTTAGTTGCTCCTATAACCACGCCTCGGGGTGGGCTCTCGAGGGCTGCGTCGGATCGGACGCTAGAGATATTCTCACATCCTTTTTTTTCCTTTGGTCTTCTTGGTTCTTTTGTTTTAGACTACGGCGACAATACAGGAGAGGAGGAGAGCGGGTTTTTAAATTGCTCTCATTACAACATTTCAACACCAGCTCTAGACTTCTTTGGGAGGCATTATTTATGCAGTTTTGTTATACCTTTACTATGTTTTATGGCTGTGCAAGTTGAGTATGGATTTGGAGGGGAACTGATTGTGGTATGGTTTCCTCTGGAACCGGATACACAAGGGTCCCTGGTTATTATAAATCCATATCTACTTAAACTTTCGCAAGTTGTGTTATGTTGTTTTATGTTGCTGTTGGAACTGTGATTGTGTATGTTTATGCTTCACTAACGCATGCTATGTTTTCGACAGAAAAAAGGGTTAAACACCTTTTATATACCCGGAGTTTCACTTTTGTCCCGATCGTATACCCCTTTTTTGTCCCTTTTATGTACCCTGAGTTTCAATTTTTGTCCCTTTTGTGTACCTCGGACAGCCCAAATGATGACGCGGCCATTTGCTTGGGTCCACTTGACACGTGGCACAATGTCATTGGTTCCATGTGGGAATTTTTGTGGGACCCACAAACTAGAATGTTTGAGGAATAAGGTGGGACTTACAATTTTATCAATGCAGCGCCAATAGAATTGTGACACGTATTAAGTGGACCCGGGCAGATGGCCATGTCATCATTTGGGCTGCCCGAAGTACACAAAAAGGACAAAAATTGAAACTCGGGGTACATAAAAAGGACACAAAAACTCTGATGTATACGATCGGGACAAAAGAGAAACTCCGGGTATATAAATGGTGCTTAACCCACTGAAAAAATATGTAAGTGGCCATTGATATTATTGATTAACAAAATGAGGATAGAAAAAGCCCATTAACATTCTCAATTACAATGTTCTTGACCTGCCAATTGGTTCGTGTTTATGGGGTGGGCCTGTATTGGGTTGAATAGGCAAATAGATATTGATTTCTCAATCTAAATTTGACCCATTTAACAATTATGTAATGTTGTGTGGTCATTTGTAATTGTTCCGGGTCTATAAGTCAATTTGGAATTTGTCTATTCACACAATCCAATACTAGAATTATAATATTATAATAATATATATCATCGCATTTTTAAAATTATTTTTGCGTAATTTTAATGACATTTATCTTTTTTATTTGAATGGAAAATATATTCATCTCAAGTGATTGCATCGGCACAAATATTTATCTCAAATACTAAATAAATCATGTATTAAATTAATAAATATGTAAACTTTAAGTATGATCAGGTATATTATGAATTGTTTATTTTTGAGTCGTGTACCTAATTGCGTATTAGATTCGTATCATATAGCCGGGTTAATTACATTTTGACCCTTTGAATTTCGGTTTATTTTTACTCACCCCCTGAATTTTTTTTTCATCAAATGACCACCTGAACTTCCAATTTGATGCAATTAACCACTTCCGTCCGTGGGCACATGGATTCCGTTACTTGCACTAACGGAATATTCCTTGCACATGACACGTGGCAGCACCATAATCGTTCAATAATTTTTTATTCTTTTTTAACAAAAAATAAAAAATAAAAATATTTATATCAAAGAAAATAACTATTTATTAATTTTGTTTATTTTTCTTTTTCCAAAAAAACAAAATAAAAAGGAAATAATAAAAAAATTTACCAATTAATTGGTAATTATTATTCCCTAAAAATATGGAAAGCTCCCATTAATTAGTATAAAAATAAAAAATACCTAAATTTTAGGAAATTAATAATTATTATTTTCTTAATAATATGGAAAGCTCCCATATTTTGGTAAAAATTAAAAAAAAAAACTAAATTTTAGGAAATTAATAATTATTATTCCCTAAAATATTGAAATTAATGAGATATTTTCATATTTTTAGGGAATAATAATTATTAATTTCCTAAAATTTAGGGATTCTTTATTTTTATAAAAATTAATAGATTTTTTTATATTTTTAGGGAATAATAATGATTAATTTCCTAAAATTTAGGTTTTTTTTTATTTTTATACCAATTAATGAGAGCTTTTCATATTTTTAGGGAATAATAATTATTATGTTCCTAAAATTTAGGTATTTTTCTATTTTTATACCAATTAATGGGTGCTTTTCATATTTTTAGGGAATAATAATTATTAATTTACTAAAATTTATATATTTTTTTTATTTTTATACCAATTAATCGGATAAAAATTATTATTTTTGTAACAGCCCAGGTAAAAATTTCATTTTTACCGGGACTGTTTAAGTTAATTTACAGTAATTTACCATTGATTTTTAATCTTGGGTTATGGTAAATCGAGCATTGGATTCCGAAACCGAGCATTGTTCCACGTTCGGGATTTTTCTGCGGATTTTACGGACCAAAGTTGGAATTTTTCCGGGTCCGGAAATCTTCGGAAAAAGCAGGGTTTAACCTCGAATTATCGGACCAGAAATAAGATAAGAGGGTATACCGGATATTTTCTGGTCCAGGTGGGTCACACTTCACATGCAGCATAGTAACTGCATGATTGAAGTTCAATTATTCAGTCGTCAATCCCTATTCAGCCTGTGAACTACCTATTACACTTGTGACTTACCAGTGATTTTGCTGCCTTTAAATTATTTTTCTTCTGCCCTCACCGGCACAACATCATACCTTTCATCTTCAGCTTTCATTGCTTAGCTTCTGCCTTCCCCTGCAACTCATCGAAGAAACCTGCAAAAAGAAAAGAAAAAAAAAACATTAAACACACACCACCAACCAGGTGACGCCACGTCACCACCCCATCTTCTCCTCCCCTCTTCTTTTCTTCCTCCTCCCCGAGAATACACACCGGCCGACCACCCGCTACCGGCCGAGCCACCTCGCCGCCGCCCGAAGCCACCACACCAACATCTCCCTCTCCTCCTTCCTTCCTCCTCCCTCGCAGCCGCCTCCCCGCTGCTCGTCATCGCCATCCAAGACGAGACGGACCCGACAAGACCGCGCTCGTCCCGCTGCCGGCCACCTTCGCCCGACCTCCCGGCTCGCACCGCGCCACCTTCCTCGCGACTTCCGCCGTCGTCGCCCTTCCTGCGACGCTGCTGTCTCGCCTCGCCACGCACCACCGTCGCGCCGCCGCCTGCAAACCGAGGTGAGCTGCAGCCCGTTTGTGGGATTCCGACCCGGATGGGTCATGATGTGGGTCGGGTTGACCCAAGGGTTGGTAATCTGGGTCGCGCCTTGGGCTGAGGTTGTTTGGGCTCGTGGTCTGGGCTGACGTCTGGGCCTATGCGCGGGCCTGGCCTGGGGCTGATGGGCTCTAGTTGGCCTGGGCTTGGGCCTTGAGCCTGGGCTTGGGTTCTGGGCCCAGTCTGAATTTAAAAAAAAAAAGAAAATAAATCTGGAGAAAAGAAAATTAAATGGGAGAAAAATAGTAATAAGGTTAATATTTTGGGAAAATAATTCTGGGAATAATGTGGAATTTGAAATAATTTATTTACTTTGATTTATTGTGGAAAAATAATTACTTTTTGGGAAAAAATGGAAAAGGGTTTATAATTTTGAAAATGATATTTGGAAAAGATCATATGGCATATTATGGAAAAGATAATTATTTTATAGGAAGAAATTTTGGAAAGGGTATTATCAAGGTAATAAAATACCGGAATAATATCCGGGTATAGGAATAAGTATAGTATGGTATTTTGACACCTTGAAATAAATGGTGAATGATGATGATAATGGAAAATTGATCCGGGGGAGTAACCGAGCCGAGTTTATATTTAGTTTCCGGTATACAGTATTAGCATGGCATTTGCATACCATCTTATGTGTGCATATTATTTGATTGATATAGGAGTTGATAACGAACAATTTGCTGAGGAACCGGACTTGGAACTTGCTGGACAATTCCATAATTGATTATCGGCTAAGGTGAGGATGGATAACCCTTGCTATGTTGCCTGTAATACTTTGTGTGCTTTGTTGTTCGATTGAACCGCTGAATTGTTGATTGTTGGCTGAATATCTGCTGTGGAATATTATTGTTGCTTTTGGACTGTGATATTGATTCTGTGGATATTATGCTGAGATTGATGTTGAACTATTGACTGTGGAAATTGAAGAAAAGAAATTGGAATTTGAATTGGAATTGATTTGAGATGTTGATATAATTGTCATGTGGAAAGTAGTGGTACGACCCGATGGTTTGAAAATTAATTTTGGAGATGCTATGGTCGGTTCTTGGTTTGCTTGGCCCGTCATGCCTGTGGTTGGGGTATACCGAATACCCAGTGGCTCGGATATGCCGAATATCCGTTTGGCTTTTTGCCTGTGGTTAGGGTATACCGAATACCCAGTGGCTCGGATATGCCGAATATCCGTTTGGCTTTTTGCCTGTGGTTAGGGTATATACCAAATACCCAGTGGCTCGGATATGCTGAATATCCGCAGTGGCTCAGATATGCCGAATATCTGGTTGGCATGACGTCGCCTGAGGTTGGGGTATACCGAATACCCAGTGGCTCAGATATGCCGAATATCCGGTTGTTCTGATATGTGGATTGGTTCTTGACCTAGCATCCGGAATTAATTGATAACCAGGTACGACCCTAGCTTGTCCAGTGACGGGGGCCCGGAAAATAAAATTGGTAATAATAATAAACATTCTTTTGGCCTTGGCTCAGTTGTTGAGATATGTTATTGCTTGTCTGTGATTGCTTTAAGTATTACGGTTGCTTGCATATCACTGTTTATCCTTCGTCGGTGAGCACTTCGGACTCACCCCTCGCCTGCGGGGTTTCATCCCGTAGGTTAACTTGTTTCGTAGTTCAGGTACGTTGTTCGTTGGCTGCTGCTTTCTTCTCCACCTGACTCCGGATCCATACCTCCGTTGCATGTGCATAAAGTCTTCCGCTGCTATTCTATTGCATATGATGCTGTACTACATTTCCGCTGCTGTGTGATATATGTTGCTGTGCTGCTATCCACCTGTGATATGTATATTACTGATATTATCTGCTGCTGCTGTTGAGCACTGTGTTTGGTTTGAATAATGGTCCCCGTGTACGGGAGACGGATGTTGTTTATAATGTATTTGGATTTACTGTGTAGTATCTTGACTACGATGTACTGTCTGTTCTATCAATAAGAATAGTTTCGGCACGTGTTTACTGTGTTACGGTAAATGCGGGTCGGGGCGCTTCAGTTTTCCTAAATTTTAGGTTTTTTGTTATTTTAATACCAATTAATGTGAGCTTCCATATTTTTAGGGAATAATAATTACCAATCAATTGGTATAATTTTTTATTATTCCCTTTCTATTTTATATTTTTGTTGAAAAAAAATAAAAAAAAATATTAAGTAATTATTTTTTTGATATAAATATTTTTATTTCGTATTTTTTAAAAAAAATAATAAAAAATTATTAAATAGTTATGATGTTGCCACATGTCATCCACTCCAATATTCCGTTAGTGCAAGTAACGGAATCCTTCTACCCTTGGACGGAAGTGGTTAATTGCATGAAATTGGGAGTTCAGGTGGTCATTTGATGAAAAAAAAAATTCAGGGAATGAGTCAAAAATAAAGTAGAATTGAGGGGGTCAAAATGTAATTAACCCCATATAGCCGTTTCGAAATCAGTTTTGCCAAAGTCTAACATGTATTTGCAGACAAGAAAAAAATCAGCCATGCCACCAGATTCCAGAATGGTGCTAGTCTGCGTGAAAGACGTCTTTATATCACCTTTCATAACTTATATAGGACCAATGAATCATCTGAAGGAATTTAGCTTCTTATAGGAACTCTATGTATAATCAGTATAAATCTCTTATACGATAAGAACTATTAAAAGAAATTCAATAAGAAACTTACATAATTATTTGAAATAAATAATTTAACAACCTTAGAATTATTGTTTTTACTACAAAATTATCATAGATGATATGTTGCAATCTTGTAGATTGTTTTTGTTTTCCAGACTTTGCAAATTTTTTTAGTGTTTAACGCATCTATTTAGTTTATATATATATAATACATCACAAAA
>JAKUCV010001752.1:2552-56598 GCA_028386065.3 Turnera subulata | reverse complement strand
TTTTGATATCTTCAAATTCTCCTGCATCTTTGGCTTGGACTTTTAAATTTGGAAAATGCCAAATCTTGGATCAGTATCAAGACGAAAAATCACCACCTTTTGCATCATATCTTGTTTGCATTTTAAAAGCATGGCAACGTGGCCCCTCCTCCATGAATTGAAGAAAAAGAATTGCCTAAGACCAAGACAAGAACCGTCTTGCATCTGCTCCATTATATGTGCGAATTAACTTGGATCTTGATTTGGAAAAAAATCCAGCAAATCTTGCCAAGAGAATGCCACCTTGCAAAGGTCCCTTTCCAGCCACATGTGAACCGAATTTTGTGGCATTTTGAACAAATGCTCACAAGCCACAAAGTGGACCTCCCATGCACTATAAATGACGAAGCAAAGGAAGGCATTGGGGATCATCTTGCACCATTCGGCACTTGCTGTTGTTGCAGCTCTTGTCACTCACGCCTTAGGCTTAGTTTAATTTATTGTTTTCTTTTATCCTGTAAGCAAACACTTTACTTAGTTTTCTAGATTAGATTGTTGTTGGCAATAATTCTTGGAAGGCTTCATCACTTGGTTTAAGGTTGGTTATTTATTTTATAATTAATTTCCCTCTTGAATATAAATGATGAATTATTTTCATGTGATGGTTTCTTCTTCAACCATGTCTAGCTAATTTCATAATTTAGGATTAGGGGATGATCTTGTCACTATTTTCATGCAAACCTAATTAAATATTATTTCTTTTAATTATTATTTTTTGATTCGGTTTTTGAAGCTTAATTAAGTTAGTTGCCTGATCAACAATTAGCTTAAATCCATAATAGAAAATTGTTAAGTGGCAGCGTCAGTTTCCTATAGAAAAATTTAGACCGGACTTTAGGAGCTGACCTCGGGAGAGGCGTGCTTCCTATTGGAGACTAAAGGTAAGAACTTAAAGCTCTTAATTTATTTCAACACTGGCAGAATGGATAGTGGAGATAAGTTAGGAAGGGGTTTTACGGCTTACGGGAGTAGGTTATTGATCTAATAGAGTTTACCGGTTCTTTCGAAGAAGAATAATTTTAAGATTTAATATTAGATCCACACAGGCATGTCATGTAGTGACAATACATGGCTAGAGTGGGTTGCACATAATTGCATGTAAATATTGGCAAGGGATTCCCCGAAGTCCTAGGTGTTTTTATTCATTGTCATTTCGTTTATTATCATTCTTTGTTGTTCACTTGTTTATTTATTTGCACCACTCAATCGACACCTCTTCGAGGGTCTATTTTCTAGATAATCGCGTGTCACATTGTTAATAGTACTTAGCAAAGATCTCTGTGAGACGACCTTGGTACTACAACACCCTGTATACTTGCAGGAGGCTATCAAATTTCGTCCTCGAAATTTAGAGATAAGTCAAGCAACGAAGTGCTTAACTGACACAAACAAGAATTATCCGGTATCAAATTACCGTTGGTCGAAAATACCCAGAGGAACCATCATGACCATCAATCACATTTCCAAGCAACAACTCCGATATACTAAGTCGATCATCGACTTAAGTCAAACATGAAACATAAAGCATAAGATCAAAGCATTAACCCATAAGTCTTATCCAAACGTCATCAACATTGATAATACCAGTACCCGTAAACCATTTTATTTATCATCACTCAACCAAATATATCCAAACTTTAATCCATCAACCATATCCGCGGATAACAGAACCAAAAATTATTACCTAAGTAACAAGATCATCCCCATTTGAGTAACTCTAGACCAAAAATCCATAATTCATTTCATGTTCCAAACCTCAAAGTATTTCCTTTTTTCACACACTAATTTACCCAAAATCGTATATATATCCCGGATTATACCTTAGGCACTAGAAACCAATCATTACCTAGATATCACAATTATAATTCTATACCTTGAATTCCATAAGACCCAAAAATCCTTGCATAACTCATACTTATAAATCTATCGCCCATGCCACACTTAACATGAACATCAAAGTTTCTTTAAGAACTTAAAGCATCACTGTATCTCTCACCAGATGATTAACTAACTAGCAATTGAATCACAATCTCCAAGAACACCTCAAAATCAAACCTCAATGTACACATATTTCTGGCATTCTCATCTAGCATATAAACTATAACCTTGGCAAAGATTCATGATCAAAACTTTCTAATCTCAATGACAATTAATATCTCAAATCTCAACAAAGTTAAGTACCTCAAGTATCATTAAAAGATATTTCCCCAGATATACTATTAGATCAACCTCAAAATCATCTCGAACTCCGAACAAGATTTAACCCATAAAATAATTTCACATGTAAATTCAAGTCCTCGAGCATAGGTCATCAGACCACAAATATCATGATCACCAAGATCACCAGAATCATATCCACAAGCATCTAATCAGATCATCTCTTAACAGATGTAACATCCCGAAATCAAAACAATGGTTCTTGTATTGGCCAGTTCCACACAGACAAAAAAAAAAAACACAAGCAAACAGTCAAGAATCTACACCGACTCTGACAAAATAGTGGATATTCCACAAAACAAACTTTGCAACAGTCTATGCTGTAAAGGTTAGCATTTCCTTTCAACGATAATATCGGGTAGCTCCGACCCTCAGCAGGTGCGTGTCCTCCACCGGATCCATAGTAAGACTCACTATATTAATGCATATGATAGTGCAACAGACGACTCAAAAGGGAGCAGACTTATGCACAAATGAACACAAAACATATCAACACATCCCCAAGGATCTACAGCCTGCTCTGCTACCAACTAAAATGCCCGTATCCCAAAAATAACCAATTAAATTAATTATAACATGTGAAATGACCAAACTGCCCTTCTGCCCGGGATACGATATAAACAAGATAATCAACACTTAATTATGCAATATATTATACAATACATTATAAATAATCAAGTATGCAGCGGAAGACAAACACATATGATAACATGTATCCGATGTACACTATGGATCCGACCTGAGGAGAGGATAATGCCGCCTCCTGCTGATATGCACCACTGCTCAATGAGCAGTTAACCTGTAAAAGACTATGAGGGGGTGAGACCAACCAGTGTCTCACCACAAACAAATAAACCGTAGTATACAACTACTAATGAACTACAAATACACCGGCATCAAGCAGTAGCACCCATAGTGCACAAATAAGTCACAATGCACAACACAAAGTCATCATTAGACTTCAAACCAACACTTGACTTTAATCATCTTGTTATCGTTGTACTTTATTGTTATTAGAGTTGAATATTTTATTAGGGCTCTCTACAGTGTGCGTCGAGCTCGGTCCCGTCTCATGAGACAACCAGGGCATAAGCCCAAATACAATCAGGGGTATAAACCCAAGTCAATCAGGGCATAGGCCCAAGTCAGGACATAAGTCCAAGTAAAATAAAGGCATCAACCCAAGTTAGGACATAAGTCCAAGTAAGATCAGGGTATTAACCCAAGTCAGGGCAAAAGCCCAAAATACAACCAACCAGTCAACAGCCCCACATTAGACTTCTATTAGTACATTATTCTCAGTTATGCTTTCAAGAGTTATGGGTGTGCCATACGTTATGATTGTCCAGGGTTGTGTGGATTTAATATTTTATTTTCAAGTCCGGGCCTCCGGCCCACAAATCACCGCGAGAACCTCAAAACCATAAATCATGTTATTTAGCATAACAAACAAGCATGCTCAACAAGCATATCATATCACACCGCCACACAATTCACATAATCAGGCATAACGCATCAAAGGCATCATCATTAAGATACAAAGTGCAGGTAAGATCATCAGCACAACAGGCATACAAGCATACAACATTCAATGCCAAACAAGAATTTCAACTTCATATACCATGTCTAGTAACCGAGTATTGTAGGCAGTAATGCATACAAAGGTTTTATATGTCCTCACCTGCAACCATCAAGAAAGCAACGCTCTATCCGACTACTCCTCAAGTATATCCAATGCCTAAACATGTAGTCACGTGTATCACTTAAACATTCGTTCAAAGACAAAGGGGTGCAGGCATTTTATGTACTTAACTTATAAAATCGTTGTTTTATGATCCTAAAAAAGACACAAGAAACTTAAACGGACTTAGGGCTAAGCCATATTATTTTTATAAAACTTCCGTTTGAAAACTTGATACCAAACTAGAATATATACGCATATTATATTTATATGTATATTACCTGCCCGAACCATTGAGTAACAACACTTTACTTATCTCCCTGAACCTTATGACCAAAACTTATAATCAGAATGACTAATTAAAATCCTTTGTTTCTTTAAAAATAAATCCTTTAAAACTCAAAGATGGAACGGACTTAGGTTTAAAACATTGGACTCAAGACCAGCTAGTCAACCCCATTACCGAGCATAGACTTTAAAGCTCAACATAAATTCATGTTTATATAAATATAAAGAAAGCCATGCACTTGAAAACCATTTAAAAGTTACTGATGTGATTGAATAAACAAGGGATTGTAAGCATATGACTAAAAGTCCCAACTGACCATTAGGAATAACTAAATAATGAGTAATTGACAACAAATTATTGAAATTAGGGAAAACCCATGTGAAGGAACTTGACACAAATCCACAAGCATTCAAAAATGTAACATCTTGCAGGAATACATTTCTTTTTTGGAATCATATGATATGAAAGAAGTTACAATGGAGAGATCAAAGGACCATTAAGGTCAGCAAAGAAAACACTAAGGCAACCAACAGGCACCTGACCAAAATAAGAGACCCCCAAAGGCAGTGAGAAACCATGTTTTGCTAACCAATCTACACAGCCATTAGCCTCCCGGTAAGCATGAACCAACTGCACAACACATGAAAGGCGAAGCAGCTCCTGCACTGACCGTAACAGGGTCGTACTACGGCGAGACTACGGTGACACCTGCTGCAAATTTTGCAACACAACCATTGAATCAACCTCAGCTACCACCTGTCGGAATCCCAAATCAAAAGCTAGCCTCAACCCCACATATAAGCCCCACAACTCCGCATTCAAGACAGTACACGAGCCAATATTAAAAGCAAAACCATGAATCCATTCCCCCAAAGGACCGTGAAGAACACCACCAGTGGATGACAATCGCGAACTAGGCCGAACAGCCCCATCACAGTTAAGCCTAATCCAACCAGCTGCAGGGACCCACCAAATGGAGGCCGGCCGCGGTGGAGCACCAGCACCAACAGGGTGATGCATAGCCAAAGAATGCAAAATATCAATACAGAAAATCTGCACAGAGGCAATTGGATTGAAGGGAGGTTTGACTGCCTGAAACACCCATTGGTTACGCCACAACCATAGACGCCAACAAAGGACCCCAAAACACAGCCGCCAGGGCACCCCATCCCACACAACCAAAGTCAAAGACAGGTTATAGGCAACCCATGAGCGAACACAGGAAAAGGAGAAGAAACCCAAAGGCACATTAGTGCCAAAAGTTTCCCACAATCCCTTGGCCCAAAGGTAATCCTGCAGCACATGCAACACTGACTCTTCAGCCACAGAACATAAAGGGCAAGTAGCTGACGAGCCGAAATGGCGTTGCACCCGCCGTTGATTGGTAAGCAAGAAATTATGTGCCACTAACCACAAAAAGGTCCGCACCCGCTGAGGCCCGGGCCATCGCCAAATGGCAGCCCACACTGGGTCAGGAACCACCACATCAGCACCCACCGCAACCTCATAGGCTGACTTAGTTGTGAACTGTCCTGATGCTGAATGCCGTCAGTAAACCACATCCACTCTTACACTCCCCTGAGGGCACTTAACCCCTGCAATTTTCAAACAAACAGAAGGGGGTAACAAATGCTGAAAGCGGGGCCAGTCCCACAAACCCATAGGCGTCACAAAAGCAGCAACAGGCTGTGAAACATCATCTGTCGGAACTATAACACTAGCTAGCAAGAACAACGGCCCCACATCCTCTACCCAAGAGTCCTCCCAAAACCGAACTGTCAAACCATCACCGATTGCCCACTCAAGACCACCAAACACCAGAGGCCAGACTTTGGACATCCCTCGCTAAAGGGAAGAACAAGCACCAAAAGAAATAGAATCAGATACCGGTTCCCTCATCCGCAAGTACTTGGCCCGGAGAACCCGTACCCATAGTGAGGTAGGTGAAGAAACCAACTCCCACCCTAATTTTTCCATCAAAGCCTGGTTTTGAGCCTCCAAACTGCGCAATTCTAGGCCACCAGCAGACTTAGGTGAGCATACAAGGTGCCAAGGGGCCAGAGAAACCCGTCGGTCCACACCCACAGAACCCCAGATGAAACTGCGACACAAACGATCCAATTCTTGTATTATAGAACGAGGAAGGAGGATAGTTTGCATAGTGTACATGGGTAAAGCTGCAAGCACTGATTGAGTCAAAGTCACCCTACCGGCAAAGGACAACAGACTCCCATGCCAAGAAGAAAGGCGCCTAGCAACCCTCTCCCGAACCTCAACATAGGTCTGTCGTGTAACCTGCCCATGAATAAGTGGGACACCCAAATACCGGCCCAAATCATCCGAGATAGAATAGGCCAGACCAGAGTGGAAAAGGTCACGAGTGGTGTCAGGCATATTAGAAGAGAAGAACATTTGGGTTTTGGTAGCACTGACCTTTTGTCCCGAACATGAGCAAAAGAGCTGCAAACAATCCCGAATAACCGGAATCTGGCTGACATCGGCCTCTGTAAAGAGCACCATATCATCTGCAAAGAAGATATGAGATAGAGGGGGTCCCCCGATCCCTAAGAAAAAGGGTCTCCAACTGCCTACTGCCACCAAATGAGAGATCAACTGACTGAGACGTTCTAAACATAGGACATAAAGATATGGAGATAACGGATCACCCTGTCGCACCCCTCGAGAAATGTGAAAATAGGAGGTGAGTGACCCATTCCAAACAATTCTCATCTCAGTATTGGTGACACACTTCATAATGATGTCCACCAAATGATCAGGCAGCCCCACATCAGACAAAGTATCCCGAATAAAGGACCATCGCAGCCTGTCATAAGCCTTCTCAAGGTCTATCTTAATAGCCACAATCCCCTTCTGACCACCCCTAATCTGCATAGTATGCATCACCTTCTGGACAATCACAATATTATCTATAATGTGTCGTCCAAGAATGAAACTACACTAAGTAGGAGGCACCAAACTATCCAACCACGGCTTCAACCGATTAACAATAACCTTTATGAGCACCTTATAGAGCACATTGCAGAGGCCAATTGGCCAAAATTGAGACATATATTCAGGCTTCTCAACCTTCGGTAATAGCATAAGGTTAATGCAATTCACGGAGGACGACCACCTAAACCCAGAGAACAACTCTTGGACAAAAGAGCACACTGTCGCCCCTACCACAGCCCACTGAGAATGAAAGAACAACGCATGGAATCCATCCGACCCCGGTGCCTTCAAGGCCCAGTATCAAAGACCGCCCGAGTAATCTCCTCTACAGACAATGGCAAAGCCAATCCTTGCAAAACCTCCCCAGGCAACCGAGGAAACTGGCCAGATAAAGGAAAGGGTTGAGATCCCATATCCGTCTCTATAAACAGTTTGGTATAAAACTGCACTGCCAAAGCCGCAAGCTTCTCCTGATCAGTACACCAACGGCCCTCCTCATCCCGCAATGCAGCCACAAAACTATGACGCCTACAGACGACTGTCCGGGCATGGTAGAAAGCAGTATTGCGGTCACCATCATTAATCCACTGACACCTGGACTTTTGAAACCACAAAAGCTCCTCCTGGGCCAATACTTCAGAATACTCCCTCCTCAAATCAACCTCCAACGAACTCAAGAACAAAGAAGGACGAAGAGCCAAATACCTTTGTATACCCGCAAGTCGTTTCAAGAGAACCCGTTTGCACTTAACAATGTTTCCAAACACATCCGTGTTCCACACAAACAACTCAGCAGACAAAGAGTCAAGGGCATCAGGAACAGAGGCACCTGAGTCCCAATGACAGGAGATAAAGGAAGCAAACCCATGATGTGAAATCCAAGCAGCCAGAAACTTAAAATGAGAACCCCCCAAATGGCGAGAGCCCAAATGCTGACCCAAATCAATAAGCAGTGGACAATGATCAAAACACAAGGTTGGTAAGTGATAAACCTGGGAAGCAGGAAAAGATTGGAGCCACACCTGATTCCCCAAAGCCCTATCAAGGCGTTCCCATACCAAGCCCCAACGCCATGTAAAGGGAGAGCCCTAAAAGCCCAAATCCTCCAAACAACACTGATCCACACACCTCTGGAACTGCCAACAACCCCGCCGGACAAAAGTTGTAGTGCCTCGAATCTCTGAGGCAGATAAGATGGCATTAAAATCCTCTGCAATACACCAAGGATGCACGACAGCGGGAGCAATAGCACACAAATTATGCCAAAGAAATTGGCGCATTGCAGGTTGAGGGCTCCTATAAACTGCCGTGAAATGAACCACCTCGAAATCACCCTGTAACTGGAAGTGCATAAACTGAAAATGGACAAGCTGTAACTGTACAGAAACATTATTCTTCCAAAGCAACCAAATACCCCCCAGAGAACCCCCATGCATCAATGCGAAGAGAATTAGGAAAACCCAACCGTCTAACCACCCTAGCAGCAGCAACTCCACTAATGCATGGCTCGACTAAAATAGCAACAGACACTTTATTCATGCGAACATAATCCCTCACCGCGGCTTGCGTATCAGCATTCGCAATACTGCAAACATTCCAACATAGAATCCTAATCATAAATAAAAACATAAGAGGAGGAGGAAACACACCATCAAACCCGAGTAGAGCCCCGGGTGGCTGGCTTCGTCCGCGTCCCAGGTGACCCATCACCCCCTAAAGATAACTTCCTAGAAGCTGAAACTTTCAAAGCCGGTTTTTTAAGTGGAAGCAATACCGGGGCCTTCTTCTTCTCTTTATCCGGGGTCTTAGTCCTTCCTGCCAAATTAAGATCAGGCGGCCTAGTATGCGGGGATGATGGCCTCTGAAGAACAGTGGGCTAGGGTGTCACAACTGGTGGTGGGGCTGCAAAAATTTCTGGTACAACAAGTGGTGTCTCAGGAACTAGAGTCAAAATCTGTTGACTGCTATGGGGATGCAAAATAGACACTATATGCCAGCAGAGAGACTATGCTGGGGGTAACTGAAGAACCCGGGATGGTAACCTGAGCTGCCAAAGAAGCTTGCCCAACCATAAATGAAGGTCCCGATAGCAGCCCTGCATCACTTTCATCCATGGCAGAAAAACCATAGGTGCTAGAGTAGCCTCCACGGCTTCCTCTGTGCAGGCCTGCGGCCCTAAAGACCCCGTCACCTTCCCAAGAGCCCGTTTTCCCACCCCAGAACGGGGGGGACTCACCGGACCTACAGACTTACCCTTATCAGCAACCTGTACAACATCCTCCTCCTGTTGTGCCTTATCCTCCTGTTGTGCCTCAGCTGCCTGAAACGGTGGGGAATTGAAAACATTAAAACGCGAGCCTGAGGTCCCATCCTGCTGTACCGGTGCTACTTCCTGCAGTCTACTACGTCGACACCCTTGTCTTGGGCCATTCATCCATGCTCCAACCCAGAGGCAGAAGAAACCACCCCTGCCCGAGCCTGTGGCACTGCTGAACACCCCTCTGCTCCTAGCTCAGGTCTCCGTTTTGATGGACAAGAAGTGAGACTATGACCCATACTTCCACAGCCATAGCAAATAGTCGGTAGACCCTCATAATTGACTTTGAAGTCCATATCATCAAACTCCACCGTGCCCCGCAATGGCTTCGTCAAATTCACCTCAACTGCCACTTTAGCATACTACCCCCGAATTGCTTCTTTGGTGTTTGCATCCACCTTCATTGCGCCCCCAACCAGATTACCAAGAGCACGGAACACCTCAGAATTATACCAGGAAGGAAGAAAATCAGCAAACCTTGCCCATATCACTGCCTGTGAAACCCAGCCATCAGAAGCTCGAAAAGAGGCATCCCACGGCTGCACAGAGAGTGCATGCCCAAGAATAGTCCAAGGTCCACCAGTTAGTGCCTGTAATAATCGTCCTCACAATCCAACCTTACCAAGTAGAAATCATCCTCCAAATCCACCACCTTCATCGACCTAGACGGTTTCCACAAAGTCTGTAGCCGCCCACAAAGAGTGCGATACCCCACTGCCCTGCCAAGAAGCTTGACAACCACAGTATAATCCCAATGTTTTTCAAGCCTTTCTTTGAAGGCTTCAGATAATCTCACGGCCAACCCATACTTGCCAGGTACATAAGAAATATCACCATCATGGCACTCAACCTCGGGCTCCTCTTCCGGCATCGGGGTGGTCTGCTCACCGCCGTTCCTCTGTACAACCAAAATACCACGGAAGTTGGGCCTTGCCGCCGCCGCCCCGACATATGCCCTCCCCTCCTTCACAACCGCCGGCTAATTAACAGCCACCAATCCGCTTCCAAATCCATGGCACTCACCTCTGCAGACGCTACGCCAGCCACCACGACGTCAGCCATCACAGCCGGCCGATTAACAACCCCTCCTTTTGCTTCCAGAACCATGGCGGTCTCCTCCTCAGCCGCTTTGTCAGCCGCCGTCCAGTCAGCCACGATCGGCGCCTCAGCATCTCCCTCTCGATTCCTCAACTTCTTAGTGCCCCGATCGTCCGCCGGTGCCGCAGCAATGGACGCCCCCACAGAGGCGCTCATGAGAAGGTAAGGGAGAAAAACACGATCTGTTTCTTTCTTTTTCCAAAGCGCGTGAGGCACGTTCAATGTTATTTTTATCAATTTTGCAATATCCTTTTTTTTTATTATTATTTTTGGTGTCATTTCTGGAGCTAGGAATGAATTTGGAAAGAATACTTCATTATTTTATTTAGAATTAAAAAAGAAAAGAGAAAAGGAAATAAATATGAACGATAATTACCTTCATTAGTCTTTTTTTTTTGGTAAAACCTTCGTTAGTCTTTATCATTACTCTGAGCCTACATACTTCCAGGCACTGCTTTCAGTCTTGTCGTGAGCGGCGTATTGGCGAAAAGGATGGGTGCAGGATTTCATCTTATGTGCACCAACTCTTCCTCACCGGGACTACCACTCTTTGCTTTCTCCACCTCAAAAGTTGTCAATGGGCTCACAGCATCTGCAGAGAATTTGAGTAACCCTTGGCCCTCACCACTCTCTGTGTTGTAAGCCAAGAATTTGTTGTTGTAAGATGATTTAAGTGCAAACACTATTGGAAGTGCCAGTGCCATATTAGCTCTCTGTTGGATCCAAATACTCAGCTATACACTCTTTATTTATGCTACTGATTTGTGCTTTACTTCAACCTAGCTTGTTAATCCGCCTATCAATACAACCATTACCGATCACTTTTTTCTTAAATTGCAAAATTACATTTTGGTTTTGGTTTTGGGTAGAATCGGATCACGATATGTGGATAGGTATGAAATGGTTGAAAAAAAATCTGCAGAGCAGACTTGTGCCACACATTTTAGGAAGGTGAAGTGTCTGTTTATGGCCACTGTCTTTTTTGAACGCAACACACGCCATTGGCCACAAAATCATGGTTTCCAGCCACAGTCTATTATAAAAAAGGTAAATTTGGGTAAATATTTGGGAGTGCCTTTACTCCATGACAGGGTTTCTCGACTGACGTATGAGGAGGTGCTCACGAAGATTAATTCTAGATTGAGTGGTTGGAAGGGCCGCTCCTTATCTATGGCGGGTCAGATTACTTTGGTTCAGTCTGTCTTGTCTGCACTGCCTGTCTTTACAATGTAGACTGCTAGGCTTTCCAGGAGTATCTGTTTTGAGTTGGAAGCAAAATGTCGTCAATTTATCTGGGGGGATTCAAGGGAACATCGGAAGTTGCATATGGTGCCTTGGGAAACAGTGAGGCAACCAAAGGATACTGGGGGCTTGAATATCAGGCCTGCTAGTGTGATGAATAACTGTTTTATGATGAAGTTGGGTTGGGGTTTTCTTACAAGACCCCAGGCTCTGTGGGTGCAGGTGCTCCGATCTAAGTATAGTGTACAATCGTACCCCTTGCCATCTAAGATTCACAAGGGCGGGTGCTCCCCACTATGGCGTGGGATTAGTGAGCAATGGCCTACAGTTCTTTCGGGCTTGAGTTGGTCTCTAGGGAATGGCCGAACTGTGCGGTTTTGGTTGGATAATTGGCTGTCGGGTTGGGGGTTCTACAGGAGTGTGCCATAGCGTCGGTGCCCGATGATTTGTTGAGTCGCTCGGTTGCCGACTTTGTAGGGGACCAGGGCCAATGGAGATGGGATTTGATCAGCCCGTTTCTTTCTGCCTCTGTTTGTATGTGTCTGGTAGGTATGAATTCTCTTTTAACTGAGGCAGATGATCAGACTGTTTGGGCGGGTGAGGCGAATGGTTTGTTCTCAATCTCGTCTGCGTATCATAATTTGTGTGTGGATGACTGGGACCTTATGGATCCAGTGTGGCGGCGGGTATGGAAGCTGAAAGGCCCGCAAAGGGTACGTACTTTCCTTTGGATGCTCCTCCATGATAAGTTGCTCACTAATGCTGAACGAGCAAGGCGTCACCTAGCTAGCTCTTCCATGTGCCCACGGTGTCAACAATCTCCTGAGACTTCCTTGCATGCTTTTCGGGATTGCCCGGTTGTACAAAACCTCTGGACTCGCCTGTTACCGGCTAGTCACTAGGGCTTATTCTTTAGCTTGAGCTTGCGGGACTGGTGCGCCACCAACTTGTATAAAAGGTTTTGTGGTCTAGACTTTCCGGGTACTTGGGATGTGGTCTTTGGCATTGCTACCCACAGTATTTGGCCTGACAGAAATGCAGTCATTTTTTAGGGAGCCAATTCCTCTTCCTCTCAGTGTTCCATACGGTGAGAGCTCGCATTAATGATTTGCAATTCTCTGAGCTTGCTTTCGATGGTAGGGGGGCTTTCCATGGATTTCGATCCTTGATGTAGGTGTCTTGGTGCCCGCCGGCAGTTGGTGTTGTTAAGATCAATATTGATGGATCGGTTTTGCGGTGTGGCTCAGCTGCGGTAGGAGGTTTAATGCGTGATGAGACGGGAGCTTGGTTACAAGGATTTGGATATAAGCTGGGCCCATGTTCTGCGTTACAGGTTGAGTTGGTGGGGGCTTGTGCGGGATTATCTTTGGCGTGGCAGAGGGGCTACCGTACGGTGGAATTGGAGATGGATTCACTGCCACTAGTACATTTGTTGAGGGACGGGATACAGGTTCCTGGTATTCCTGTTGTTTTGGTCGACCAGGCGGTGGCCTTGCTACGGAGGGCTTGGACGGTCTCGGTGCTTTTTGTCCTGCGCGTGGCGAATCAAGCTGCAAATGCCTTGGCACATTTGGCGCTTTCGTTTACTGATGGTTTACATATTTTACCTACTGCACCTTCTGTTGTGCTGCCTTATCTTTCATTTGATGTATTGGGGGTTTCTACCCCGAGAACGGCTGTTTCGTTTTTAGCTTAATATTATCAGGGCATTAGCCCTCCATTTCTACCAAAAAAAAAAAGGTAAATTTTGCTGTTTTCTCCCAAAGGCAGCTATTAAGGTTAGAAACAGGTATTTGGCAGCATTTTTTATAATCATTTGCAAATTCTGCAACGGCAACAGAACAAGAACATTTAAATATTTTTGATGAACAAGAACACTTAAATTTTAATATCAGACAAAAACAAAAAACATGACATTATTGTAAGAATATTTCTATTTATGTGGGCACATAAAGCATTAGTTTCCAAATTTAATTACAAGATAAAATATTATTAGTCAACAGTTAGGATTTTTTTAATAAACAAGCGGGGTGTAAAAATAAAAATTATAGAATAGGAATTCTCTCTTGGGTTGGAACTAAATCACTGTTGTTGATAGCATATTATTATGTTTCATGTTAATTGTCTAACACTAATATATTAACCTATACAATAAATAAACAATAAACTAAAAATAAAATCCAAATAATATAAAACTTAATTCTTAAATAATAAGTATATAGACTCACCAAGATTACAGAAGTATCTAAAGCACCATCACTCATATATACACACTGATCATAAATGCATCGACAAAGGTTCTTATAGTTTACACCATGCAAGTTTTGGACCATACTCACCCAATGTTATCTTGGTTATTTTGGTTCCTATCATGATCTAGTTTAGTCTGGGTCACTGATGTCCATTAAAGATTGGCTTATATATTCTATTTTGAAAGAGAAAAAATAACTAAGAGTATAATATAATCGGTACAATAATTAGGTGAAGAGATATTTACTTTGTAGATGTCTTTCGAATGTCATCTTCTAGATTTATACTACTACTACTACGATGCCTCATTTTAATTATTAGCTATTATATTTTAGTATTTGTTATTATTTAGTTGTTTCAATGTCGACTGGTTTGAGATGGAGAGTGCGAAATGGTGCATCTATTGCAATATGGAAGGACAAGTGGATCCCGAGAAGTGAGTCGGAACTGATCAGTTCGAGCCCTCCAGAGCTACATCCTGATGCAGTTGTGGCCGAATCAAAAAATCATCAATCAGGGAAACAAACACATGGAGAGAGGAGATATAGTTGATAGGTTGTTCTGTCAGGAAGTGGCCATGCTGATTAAAATGATTCCCCTGAGTCAGTATGGTGTTCCAGATAAGCAAATGTGATCTTTTAGGAAGAATGGCATCTTTAGTGTTCGAAGTGCTTACTGGGTTGCTCACGACCTTAAATACGACACCATACAGGGTGCACAACAGCCGGCAAATATCTCAGGTGTAAACTGGAACAAAGTTTGGTCTCTGAATCTTCCACTAAAGTGCGTGCGTCACTTTTGGTGGGGAGCACTTAAGAATATATTGCCAACCAGTTTCGTAGAAGAGGGGTGAACTGCATACCGGAGAGTGGACGTTGCAATGGGGGGAAGGAAAATTTGGAGCACTTGTTTCTCGGCTACCCTGTCTCTCAGGCCATATGGGACATTTCGAGTGCGAATTTAGCAGTTACAGGGTCTTATACTAATAATTTTTCCAATTGGGGTTCTGATGTGATTAATATGCAGGATGAAGAGGCTATTAATTAGCACCATTGTAATGATCTGTTGGGCAATCTGGTTTGCTATGAACCAAAGCTATTGTCAGGGGAAATCCTTTTCGGCACAGCAGGTCGTGGATATTGCCACCACAACCCGTGTAGCTTTTGAAGCAGCTCGAGAGCATAACAGTACTATCCCTGCACCTACAGTTGTGGGCGCGCGCTTACTGGCAACCACCTACAAGGGGACTCATCAAACTCAATTGTGATGCGGGCTTATTCGGGAACAGCCTTGGAGTTGGATTTGTAGCACGGGATCACGTGGGGGGTGATTTGAATATTGCTCCATCATTTTTTTTTCTTTTATTTTGGCCTCGGCAATTCTTTCACCAGCAAAATATTCATTTATCAGCGGCAATCTAGCTAGTATTCGTATCTCTATGTTATTATCTATTATTTATTATTTATGTGTATAGAAAAATTTTGCTCAAAAATGAAATGTGACACACCTTACTAATATTGTTTAGAAGTTTTGTTAATTTGGCACCCCACATGCTACACTTGCAATGTGTTACGCTTTAATCAAAAAAATTTCATTGTTTTTTTTTTAAAAAAAAAAACATACAAAGATTTCCTTTCATATATTTAATTTTGTATAACGCCTTGTGAAATTGAGTAGCCACTTTGAAATCCATATGGGTTAATAAAGACTCTATCCACCTAAAAGAAAGCTGCATTGTTCAATTTGATTGTTTACTTTGGAGTAGGAATTTGCCACCTCAGACTTAACAGTAACTTGTATCATAAAAGATGATTTTATTACCCTGGTAAAATATTTTAATAACATACAGTAGGAACCGACTTGTTTTCACGTAAGTTATTGAAATATCAAATATCTAGGGCCAAAGATTATTCCATGCAAGACAAAGTTCTCTGGCTTAACTTCAAACCACTCCGTGCATTCTCAACTTTTTTTGTTGTCTCCTCCCGAGAGCAATCACAGCAATGGAAGCCATCTCTGATTAGCCCCTCCATGACGTGGATATATGATCATTTGCTGAAGGTCTGGGTTGGATCTCCTCACATCTAACACCAAACCACTACTGGGATTCATAATGGTACCATCACTGTTGACCATCCAGCGCTGGAGAGCCCACCCACTTGGCTTGCAATCCATAATGATGACATCTGATCCTGAGAATGGACTGTTACAGGTGAGGCATCGTCTAAGTGCGGACACCGGCCGGATAGTACCGTCTGCATAGAAAGCCCATTCTCGTCCCAGCCCGAGATTGGCACAGTCTTGCAACCACAGGTTGTTGGTTCCCCTTAGTCTCAAGCACAGATCGTTGAATCCCACAATGGACGCACGAAAAGGCGTAGTATAGTTGGTCGGGAACCAGCCTTGACGGGAGGCCGAGATGGTATCCTCTAATATGAGTATGTTATTATTGTCTGAATTCGGCAGCAGGGCAGTTAAGCTCTTTCCAGACACGGGATTCACAATGGATCCGTTGGCCTTCACTTCCCAAAGGGTGGTTGATTTTGGTGCTGTGGAGCAATTATAAACGACAATGTTGCTTTCTTCGCCAAAATTATAAGTGGTCAGGCACATTTCCCTCCACCGAACTGTACCGTCTCTTTTGAAGGTCCATACGTGGTTTATCCCACAGTCCCATAAGATTACTGGGTTCCCATCCAAGGGTCTTTCAAACTGCACAACAACGCATCGAGAGTCTCGTCCAGCGATTCTTGCAGCGGGCTCTAATGGTGGACATGTGACATCGTGCCCACTGATTGCTACTTGTCGGAGATACGAAGAAGAAGAAGAAGAGGATAGTGATGTGGGTTCTGTGGATATGCATACAAACTTCAAGAGTGCCAGGTTTCCCTTGAGAATTTCTGACACACTGTCTGCATAGAATATCTCGCCGTTACCTCTTCTTAACATGACCGCACTGGAAAAGACTTTTTGATAGGATTCCTGGATTTGGATGGAGAGGCTCACCCAGTTGTTCTCGAGAAAGATTATGCCGAGGTCAGGGCGAAAGGTGGTGCCAGGTTTGAAGTTGAAACGCACCCGCTGCTCTATGTATCTGAATCGAGCTGCCTCGGTGATCATCTGAATGACAACTATAAGTGCACTAGCCAGAGACTTCTCCGCGGTGCGGTGGCTCACGTAGAGTGTGGTAATAGCCCTATCCAGACTAAATATTCCGAGGTCGATGACTTTCCTAGTTGCAGCTGCGGCCTTCTCAAGTTGTGAGTATTCACCACTGAATGGTAGCCATTTCCTGTATGTTCCGTTGAAGAGAATGGAAAATGCAAGGTTGGAAGTGTCGTTGAAGAAGTAGGACTCGTACCCAGCCTGATAAGCTGCTACATTTGCGGTGGTGACATCCAGGGCTAATGTGATGGCAGTGTCTGGACTATTTGAGAGTTTCACCAGCAGAAACCTCTCATTGTCTGCCACTCTGTGCCACTCACGCAGGACCCGGATCCCATACCTCTTGTAGCCGCTTGCCAATTTATTTCGCATAGACTCCAGAAACTCTGTGTAGCTCTTCTTGGTGGCATCTTGAGTGGTAAACTCCAATGTCGTGTAGGAATGGAGGGCGAGAGTGTCTTCATCTTCAATGGCCAACGAGCTCGCCCATGACAGACCAACCAAAGCAACGACCAGCCAGAGCCAGGTCGCCCATCTACTCCCCAGCATTTTTTGACTGCTACAAATTACAAAAACTGAACAGTCAATCCCTTGGAGACCAATTATTCGTCCTAGTCAGCAGTATATATAGTTGTGCTATATATAAAGGAGGGCCGTAAAGATGCAGAAGAGAACAAAGATTACAACCGAAAGCCCTCAGAATAAGTGCCATCATTAAGTAAAGGACATTAGCATAAAAGAAAACAAACTAATGCACATGAGATGTAAAATTAATTATAATGACAAGGGATGTAAGTTATCAGAGTTCATGAAATTTTGAAAATAACTAATTAAGTAAGCAATTTGTGAATGATTAAGCTCAGGAGATGTATATATAAACATATAAAAAAATATTTCAGGACACACAAACGCTCCAATTCATTGTAGGTGGAAAACGATAGTAGCTCATTAGAGGAGGACAAATTAATCCAAGGAAGATGTAGGAAATTAACTTACAGCTCTAAGTGGAAGGAGTCGAGATGGATGAAGATGGGGAGACAGCTTTGAATATAAGTCAGCAATTGTGAATAACTAAGCTCATGGTACGCTAGCTGTGTGTGGCTACCCTATATATATAGCAGAGATTAACTGTATAGGTGTACAAAAATATCCTGATAAACGTCTTTTTTTTTTTTCTAAAGAAAATGTACGTGAAAGCAATTAACACCCACATTTGCTTTAGTCGTGTGTGCTTTTCCCTTCAGAGATTTCTCGTTTTTTTTTTTCTAAAGTAGATGTGAAAGCAATTAACACCCACATGTCTCTTGTTTTTTTATCAGCCTTATAGTTGTCTCTTACTAGCTTTTTGTAATTGCGTTGTACTCTCTTCTTTTTTTTTTTTTTTGATTCAATCAATCACGACTAACATCTAAAAGAGAGGTTTCCCATTTACGTTCATACCAGAGCTATTATCCATCCCTTAAAGAACACACCAAAAAAAAAAGAAGAATTATTATCCAGTCTTGCTTGGATGCTTTTACATCATATTATTCCCAAATAACCACTACTCAACTAAATAGAAAATTTGGAAAAAATATTTGTAAAAGACTAACAAAAAAGACCCTATTCAGTAAGAACCACCTTGACGGCAATTAATATAAGAAATAAATCGGGTAGCTTAGTTGGTTTAGATTTAATTAACATTGATTTCACTAGAGTATGTTTATTGAGGTCCAGGCCATTTCTGTCAAGGGTTATTTTCATTGCTTTCTTTTTTTTTTGGTTTCCCACTGGTATCCCGGGCCAGTCCACCTTTAAGGACATCAAAGGCACTCGACTAAATCCAGCTCGACTCAGGTGGCACACCTAGGTAATGGTGGGTGAGTCTCCCAAATGAGGTTTCCTGCGTACACGAGGATTCGAACCCAAGACCTCGCTTAAGCGGACTTTTAGACTTCCCTATGCAAGACCAGGCCCCCACCAATTAAAGCAAAGTACTGTAGCATTTCACATTTTGGCTTTCGACTCTAGAATATTAACTTGGGGTGAGGAAAATGCATGAACCCGTATATCATCCAATAAAAATGCATGAACCTGTACAAAATGGATTGGGCTCCTCTCCAGTTTGGGGGTAACATGAGACATCCTGTTAAGTCAATCTCAACCATTAAATTAAATCTAATGGTTTTTAATATATCTTTTCAACATTGCATTTATTTCTCTTCTTTCCTTGTTGTTTCTTTCCTTTAACGGATGACATAAACAAAACAACTCATTTAATTTTTTTCTTTTTTCACACATATTTTTTGCTCTCTTGTTTTTTTGTCATCAACTTATGAAGGGAAACAAAAAAACACCATGAATAGTTTTTTTGCAATAAACTTAAAAAATTAGTTGATCATTCAATAGAATTTTCTTTTACTCTCTTGTTTCTTATTTTCAAACTGTGAAAGAAAACAAATACCATATTTGTAGTAAGGTTAAAAGAAGAAGATAGAGAGTATTTGCAAATCCAGTATTCATGGTTGAAGACAAAAAACAAGAAAATAAAAAGCATTTGTGAAAAAAGGAAAAAATTAAATGAGTTGTTTTATTTATGTTATGGAAAGAAACAAAAAGAAAAAAGAGAAATAAATGCAGTGTTGGAAAAGTATCTTGTAAAATAATTAAGAACCATTAGATTTAATCTAATGGTTGAGATTGACTTAACAGGATGTCTCCCGTTACTCCCCAACTGGAGAGGAGCTCAATCCGTACAAAATATAACGGGAACAATCAGATTGAATATCTATTACACTTACATTTTTTTTCACTAGAGTCTGTGCTTTTTTTATTGTAATATTACCTGTAGGATTTAATGATTTCATGTTATAATTCCACAGCCAAGCGAAAAGAAACAAACGTAGAATAAAGAAACGTATTTGTTATTCGAAAACTAGTTCTGGGCTTATTCTCATGAAACGGCTAGGCAATCCACTCTTCGCCAAATCCAAAATTGATGGCGCTTTTAGCTCATGGTGGTGCATATTCCTGATGGGACTTTGACAACTAAAGATATAAGTTTTGTATAAAATATAACAAATTTGGGGCCAAAGATTTTTTTTTTGTCGAATTTGGGGCCAGAGATTAGATCTTTGTATTGATATGGGTGCAAATACAAATCGAGAAACGGTCCAAATTTTTAGTTTTCCTAAATTAAAAATATGTACTAATATGGTAATAATTTCACAAAAGGTGCATGGTAGTTTAGTGGAGAGCAGCGCCTAAACTTTTGCACTACTTTTTCACACTTTTTTTCTTGAAATTTCTCCTGGTTTGTATAAATTTGGCCCCCAAGATTTTTTTTAATAAGTTTGCCCCCCCTAATAGAAAATCCTGGATCAGCCCCTGCCCGTAGTGCCCTTTTATTACTGGAGAAACAGAGAGAAAGTCTTTGGAGGCAAAAAGCATGGATTTCTTGAGGAAAGTTATGAGTTAGAAATACTCGATTCTTTCACATTCAGGCTTGCAATAGGAGAAGAAAGAAAGGGATCCATAGCATCAAACCTGGGAGTACAGAGATTTCGGATCCACTAGATTGAGAACACAGCTCCGCTACCAATTATTGGCCCAGAAAAGGCTAAAGGGAGGGGGGGTTGAATTAGCTTTTCTCCTTTTTTGGCTTTTCAGAGATTTGGCTCGACACAGAAACCAAATGTTAAACATAAGTGAAGATGCAAGGATGAAGACAGAAAAGCAATAGACACAAGGAATTTATAGTGGTTCCCCACGCAGGAGTACATCCACTACCTAAAAGTCTCCCCTTTAGGATTTCTAAACTATCCACTAATTTGGCTTTTACAGGCGAGCCAAATAACCTATGATACACAAGTTTTTGCGGGCTAAACTTGCTAAACCTAACCCAAAGCTGAGTTTTGGACGTGTTGGTGTTTTGTTTTTCTGAGTTTTGAGGTTTCCTTGCCTCAGCGTTTGTTTGCTTTAAAATGCTTTTGATGATTTACATCTCACCACACCATCTTTTATACTCTTATGGGGAGCGTGATTACCGTTTTCTATCTTCGAGATTTTGCTTTTTGAAAATTTTTCCGTTGCTTCATTTATTGCTTTGATACTTTATACGTTTTTCGGGCTACAAATGCCAGTGTTTTTCAACCCTTTTCCATCTCGTGATTTTCTAACGCCCAGGCTACCTTGGCGTTTCTTTTTATGACTCTTTCGTGCATCTTTTATCACATGCATCCGTGACCGTTGGGGCTACACTTACGGGACCACACCTCTTGTAGAGTGCTTGTACGACAAGCTTACAGCTGTTCGGACATCGTGGAGAGATACAAGACGAGACAGACGTTTTTGGCTCATGCGGAATTTGTGAACAAGTGGGTACGTTTCTTTCGAGGGACACAGGACGTCCCCGTGATCGTCGCCTTACGAGATAACAGACGTCTTTTTCACGAGGGAACCGACGCCACCGTTAGCTCCGTATGTCACGTTTCTCGAGATCGAGGATGTTTACGTCCGATACGAGCACCGATCATGAAAACATGTTTTTGTTTTAATTTCTTTATGTTTTTATTTTGTTAAATGAGTTTTGTTTTGTTTTTAATTTCTTATGTTGGTTTTGCTTTCTTTTGTTGGTCTTGTATTTAGCATCTTTATGTTTGATTTTATTTTCCTTTTTGATGGTTTTGTTTTGCTTAAAATATTTTGCTTTTCTGTTAAACATGATTCTTCATATATTAACATAAGATTTCGTAACACAAGAGTTTTGATTTAAAAAGGGAACTTATTTTATTTATTTCATAACGGTTTTACAACGGAGAAGAGGTACTCTATTGAGTTACATGCTTCTCTAGATCTTTTACAAGTTTTTGGACATTTTTCATGTGAGGGAAGAGCTCCGCGCACGCCAGTTCGATCTGCAACACTGCCGAGCTGATCTTCTTCAGTGAGACGTTCAACTGCGTTAGTGTCTGCTGTGGAGTGCTGCTCTCAGCTATCGCCTTGCCCTTCTTATCCTCAGCCTTCTTGGGAGCACGTTTCTTTCGCCGTCTGCTGGAGACGACCATGTGTTCCTTCAGGCCGACGATGTTCGTCTTGAACCGTTTCTTGGGAGGTTCTTCATCGGAGCTTGTCGGGAAGGCAGTGCCACCGATTTAGCTGTTGTTCTCGGAGTCTGAGGTGGTTCGAGATCAGAGTGGAGAGTCCATGACTGTGTGTGAGTTTGCCCAGTCATGAGGTTTGGTTCTTATAGAGGATGAGATGTCGCTTAAGGGTATAAGCGGTATCTCGGGTGGAGTTGGACACCTGGCAGAGTGTGTCAGAAGCTTATAGTGGTAGGACCCACAGATAAGACGGAATTTCGGGGACAAAATTCTTTTTAAGGGGGGTAGAATGTAACAGCCCGGGTAAAAATTTGGATTTTTACCGGGACTGTAAAAGTCTTTTTACCGTGATTTACCGTTGTATTAATCTTGGGTAATTAATTCAAGGTAAATCGAGCGTCGTTTTTCATAACTGAGGTTTTTCCCGCGCTCGGGATTTTTCCGTGGATTTTTCGGGCCTAAGTCGGTATTTTTCGAGTCCCGGAATTCTCGGAAAAATCACACCTGAAAATAACAAATGTGGTGCTACAGTTATTTTCTGGTCCGGTCGGGACACGACTGCGTGATTAGTCACGCAACCGCCTTTACCTGTGCAGTCCGTGTCTTACCTGTGCATCCTGTGATTTCCTACCTTTTTCTCGTGACTCTGCATTTTCTCTGCCTGCAACCCATTTCTTCCCCTGCACTCATCATCCTCACCATTATCTCCTGCAAACAATCCTACCAACTAACCGTTCCTTTCCTGCACCCAAGAAATGAGAAGAAAAGGAACTAAAAAAAAAAAGAAACAAACAATACAACAAACCACACATATACAACCGCCACCACACCAAACACCGCCACCTTCTTCCCTCCTTCATTCTCCTCCTCGCCCTCATCGCCGTCGCGCCCAACCAGCAGTGCAGCCGGTCGGACGAGACGACCCAGCCGCCATCCTTTATCCCCTCCTCTCTTCGCGGCAACCCGACGACGAGTAGCCGCCGCCTACTCGCCGTACGACTTTTCCCCCCAACGCCTGCCTTGTCGCCCCTGGATCGTGTCGCCGTCCTCCTGCACGTATTGCGCCGCCATCGCCTTGCGTGTCTCCTCTTCGCGTCGACTTCACCAGCAGATCCATCGACCGCCGCCTAGAGATCGTCGCCTCGATTTTCTCCTCGCCGTTGTCAGCCGCAGCCGTTCCTCCTCACGCGACGCCGCGCTCCTCTCGCCGTTCGTCCTGCTGCTCGCCTCGATCCGCGCCCACCGCCGCTGCAAGGTGAGCTGTGTGGATGAAGATGACGAGCGGGTTGACCCGTTTGTGGCGGGTACGACCCGGATTCGTCTGGGCTGACCGGTTGGGCTAGGGTTGACCTTGGGCTTGGGCTTGAGGTGTTGGGCTGGATTAATGACACGGGTATGGGCTATACACCTTTGGCTTTGTCTGGGCTTGGTTCTGGGTCGGCCCAGAATCTATATAGGCTGGCCCAGTCTTAAAAAAAAAGAAGAAAAAAGAAAATACTTATACATTTATAATTATAATCTGGAAAAAAATATATATTTCTGGGGAATATAAATACATAGCATTATATAGGAATAAATAAAGTGAATATCATGTTATATTATTTCTAAGAAACTAAGGTAATTATAACAAGAATTATATCATTTGCAAAATTATTATATAATGACTACTTTAAAAAAATGTGTATATATATATATATATACTATAAATATTTTAGAAGTATAAGCATACGTTATATTTTTAGGGAATTATGATATAATAATTACAATCTTGGAAAAGTATAATTATTCTATGTAAATAATTTTGGAAATGTATATATATATAAATATATATCTTCCTAGAAAAGTAATTTATGATAAATATAATTTTTAGAAAATGATAAATATCTTCATGAAAATATTTTGAAAAGAGATTTAATTAAAGTATTAAATACTAAAGTAATATTCAGATATACGTACGATATATTATTTTCGAAAAAGGATTTAAAAACGAATAAAGATAAATTTTATGAATATAACCGAGACGTATAACCGAGGGGGGATTAATTTACACCTTATGGCATCATGGCATACCGATTATGTGCATCTTATGTGTGCATTTGTTATTTGTTATATAGGAGTCGGTATCGAGCAGTTCCTGTGGAACCGGCTTTGGACCGATTGATGTTTCCAGGGATGAGTAATCGGCTAAGGTAAGGTTAAGTGAATATTTATATACTTCCCGTGATATCAAGTTGTTGTTTGTTTGCTATATGTGATATTTGCCGTTATGAAACTTTGTGGCTGTGTATGGTTATTGTGTGATGAATTAAGTTGATAATTGTTTCCGTTGATGTTGTTGAAATTATTGTTGCTGTTGATATTATTGGTGATGTTGGAATTGTGGATATAAGTAAGAATATTGCTGTTGTTGACTATAGAATTGTGTGAAGTTGAGTACCGGGGGTACTATTATGTGATGACAGTTTGGTAGTGATTATTATCCAGACGAGCGGAGAGGCTGCAAGCCTGCTCGGGATAATGAGCTAATGGTCGGATGATAGAAATGTAGTAACTAGTCGAGGGAAAAGAAAATACTAAAATGGGAACACTTAGACATCTAGTAAGTCACATTTAAATGTTGGAACAGCCAGATGGTAGTCTTATTTTTATGGTGCTGGGGGAGAGTGTGCTTGGGGTCTGCTCCCTGTCTGTACCAATTATTATTTATAGGCACTGGGGGATAGTGTGCTTGGGGTCTGCTCCCTGTCTGTGCTAGTTATATGTGGAGGTACCAGGGCGAGGTCCACGGGCTAGCTAGCTTGACTACCAGGCGACGGCCACCATTTAACTTGTGATAGGGGCCCTGATAATAAAATTAGAATGGCGTGTCTAGAATCACATGTGTGTCATTTAAGGTTCGTGAGAACCTTTGTTAATTGTTGGTGATGTGGCTTGGAAATTTACGGTTGTTGTATATGTATATTTGCTTTTGGGTTTTACCCGGTGGACACTTCGGACTCACCCCTCACCTGCGGGCTTTCATCCCGTAGGATGAGTTATTTGTGGTTCAGCTATATTGCATTCCAGACGGGTTGCGGCGTCATCTCTTGGACAGGACTCGGATCCATTAGTTTGCATCTATGTCGCATACAGTGTTTTTGTGAATTATTAAGTCTTCCGATGTGCAGTTATTAGATATTATTGGGCCATTGAGCCGGTTGAGTTATTATTGTTGTTTTTATTTTTGGGCTGTTGAGCCCGGATTTCTGTTGTATACACTGTATGTTGGGCTTGGTATGGTTGGTTCGTCACAATTCCGGCACGTGTTTACTGTGTACGGTAAATACGGGTCGGGGCGTTTCACATTTCCCGACTTAATTGTAGTGTTTCTATTTGACTATTTTAAGGTCTATTTGATTTTTGCTAAAGAGCTCCAAAAAACAAGCAAAGGGGGATGAGTATTTTCTGGAAATTGTTTCAATGCTTGCTTTATTTTTTTTCCTGATTGCCTACTTTACTTTTATATTAATATTTTGCTTTTGGGTTGATGCAGGAAGTCATTCCATTTGAGCTTGGGAGCTGTATAATGTTTCTATCTAATTCCTGGATTGTGGACTTTCTGGGTTAATTTTACATAACTCATCAAGTTTGTGGACTTCTCTGTGTTAATTTTACATCTAGGCTGTGGACTTTTTGTGTGAATTGTATAATTTCTTGATGTTTAATTCAGGTTGATGTGGCATTATGGCTAAATTCATCTCTTTAATATTTTGTTTAATCATGGTTTACAACCAGAATGTTTAATTGGAATTACATTTCCATTCTCATATTTTTTGTCGTAGTGTCCAGTGTGACAGTGTCCATTACTCTTAAAATCAAATTTTTTGTGATTTTAATTCATGGAGGTGACAAATATCAGTTTTGGGCCAATTTTCTTAGGCTACAACAAGTGGAGATGTAGAAAATCATGTGGGCTAGCCCATTTTCCTTTTTGAAAAATGGAAAATCAGTTGGGTTGGCCCATTTTAATAATTTAGCCCAGCCTACAAATTAACCGACCAAACCGGCCTATCCGAACCGAGCCAACCGACCTAACCGACCAACCGATCGAATGATAATCTTCAACCCGTCATGTTGGTCGGTCGGATGTCGGGTGGGCTTATAACCGACGTCAACCGACCCGTGAACAGCCCTACAGTGCGGACAAAGGTACTAATTAGTGTGCCAGCTTTTCTTGTCAGATTTAAACTGTTAATTATACTTTGACAGTGACAACAAAAGTATATGGATAGCCTGCAAATTACACTCAACCTCATGGTTTATGTATGAGAAAAAAGTTTTTTCTATCCTTAGACTTATTCGGTTTCGCATTTGTTGTCCCTCCTCATTCAATTTCACTTAACATGTCCCTTAACTCTCTATTTACCGGGCCACCTTGTCCTTTTACCCTCTACTCCCGGTCGCGTGCTGCGGTGGTGACACGTGTCCGTGGGGCCCGCTTCTTCCATTTTCTTTTTCTTTTCTCCCGTTTTTTCCCCATTTTCTTTATTTCAAAATCCTAATTTCAATTAAAGAGAAAATGGTTTTCAAAAAAAAAAAAAACAGATGCATCGTTAAAAAAAGAAACCAAATAATCCCAATGGGAGATCCAACCTTTAATTAACCCTGATTTTTATAACCAACCCAGTTAAAAAAAGAAACCAAATAATCCCAATGGGAGATCCAACCTTTAATTAACCTCGCCACCGGCAACCCTCTCCCCCCCAACGGCCAACCTCCTCCTCCTCCTCCTCCGTCGTCTGGCGACGCTGGCGTTGCCTACCCCTACCAAGCCCAATACCCACCACCCTCCAACCCTTACTACTACAACAACAACAACCAACAACCGTACCCTTACCCAAACCTCAACCCACCATCTTTCGCCGCCTCGCCGTCGCCGTCATAAGCGTCGCCATCATCTTCTTCATCGCCCTCTTCATCTACTGGCTCGTCTTGTGCCCCGCCCGCCCGGAGTCCCAGGTCACCGCCCTCTCCGTCTCCAACCTCACCGTCTCCAACTCCTCCCTCGCGCGTCTCCAACTCTTCTTTTTCCTAGTTTATTTTTTCCCAAAATTAAATTCTAAAAGCACTCTTATCCTAAAATTGAACTTTGCCGATTTGAGACCTCCAAATCACCACAATAACACTAACATGAACCTATCATCCACCGGCCACTATGAAATTCGATTAACACGTCTACAGTCCAACAACTCAAAACTGAATACACCGTCATTCCAACAACATAAATTTGACTAACGAGTTTACAATCAAATGGGGAGTAAGGAAAAGAAATCTAGGGGAAGAAAAAGAAAAGTCCTTGTTTAAATTTGCAAGAATAAACACAACACCACCAAACCTCAAACCCAAATCCACTATCAATCCAACAACATAAAATTTGATTAACACGTTGACAATCAAATGGGGAGTAAGTAAAAGAAATCGAGGTGAAAAAAAAAAAAGAAAGAGAGGAGATAGAGAGGCGGCGACCGTGGCGGAGTGCCATAACGGACCCTGCAACGCGTCGCCGGGCTCCGATCGATTTGGAGATGGTGTTGGATGTCAGCGAGCGATGTCCGACGAGGGGATTCAGATGGTGAAGTGTGATGAGGTGCTGCTCTCCTCATTGAACTCGAGGGATCAGTTCATCCATCAAGTTCGGACCAGGTTTGGTCTGGGTTGGGGATTTCTACAGCGAAGAAGAGACGGTTCTTTGAATATCATTTTGCAAATTGATTTGTGAATTTGAGGTACTGATTATCCTAAGTTTCTTTTAATCGATTTAGAGTGACTATAAAAAGAAACGATTTAATTATTTTTCTATGTAAGTTTTTGAAAGAAACGACATCGTTGAGCTTCTCTTACCTAAATAATAAAAAAAGTGATTTATTTATTTTAGAAAAAGATTTTAAGAATTAAATCTTGGAAAAAAAAGTAAAAAATGATTAAACAAATGGGCAGAGTATGGACCCCACTAAACACGTGTCAGTATCACACGTATTAACCGGGTGTAGGCTGTAAAATGGACAAAATGACCCGGTAAATTATAAGTTGAGGGACAAAATGAGTGAAATTAAACGAAGGGACAACAAATGCGAAATCGTTAAAGTGTAAGGACAAAAAAAAAACAATTTACTCGTTTATGTATACATTATTACATTATACGCAATTCGCACTTCATTTTTATGCAACTATCTTATACTGCAAATATTTGTTTAAAGACATCATCTTTAACTTACAATCTTATTCTTTAATAAAATAAAACACCAACAAATTAAACACACTATATCTAATCTTAGAGCAGTAGCACACCATTGGAAAAAACAGAACAACGATAAGGTCAACATTGTACCAGTGTACGGAAACTTCATCGTTTCCACCTCCTATGGATCCGTACCATTAAGCCATGCTTCATGTGCAGAATGATAGAGGCACAGTGAGGAACCACAGGATGTCCTTCAACTACCTCAACATCGTAGTTGTGGATAACAGCAGCTGCCATTGCCTTCATTTGAGTGAGTGCAATTTCCTTCCCAATACAGGTCCTGGGTCCTGTGTTAAATGCTACAAACTTGTAAGTTGGAACCTGCTTGATCCCTCCTCCCTCAGTAATAAACCTTTCAGGCTTGAATTCCAAGCAATCCTCACCCCATATGAATTTCATTCTTCCCATCACAAAAGCTGAGAAGATGATCTTCTTCTTTGGATCAACCTGGTGCCCGCTTGGAAGAACATCTGGCTTTATAGGGGCCTTGTGCTCTATAGGAACTGCAGGGTAGAGCCTTAATGCCTCACATATAGCTGCATGCAGATACACCAGTTTCTTCAAGTCTTCAACGTCAAATAGGCACCATTTCTGCTCACCTTCATTTGCTGGTGCTAAAGATTTGAGCTCTTCCCTAATCTTTCCTAGCACTCCAGGGTTTGTATAGACCAGCCAAAAGAACCAAGAAAGAGAGTTTTCTCGACCTGCAATCAAGAAATTAAACATGGTGTCTCTCATGAACTTATCCTTATCTGGTCTTGATATTTCTCCTTCCATAGTTATGTATGATGTCAAGAAATCAGCAAATTCTCCATCTTTCTGCAAGTTATTTTCGTTGCTGAGTTCTTTTCTTTTTCTTGAGATGTAATCTGCAATTATATTATCCACGGTTTCCCATGATTCCTTCATTTTTGGTTCCAAACCGAATCCCAGCCACCTTTGCAACTTCCAAAAGATCTCCGGGGTGACATGCCTATAAAAGATGATATCCTCAATCACATCCATGGCTTCAGAAAATGGATCTTTGGGGAAGTTAATGGACAGGTTTTGAGGATCGTTTCCTGTAACCAATGCGATTCCAATGTCGAATGAGAATCTGTGGACCAAGCTCTGCAAGTCCACGACAAGGCCATGTGTGCACACATGCTCAAGAACTGGTATTAGCCCTTTTTCCACCTTGTCTCCTGAAATCTTCGCTAGAACTTGCAGAAACTGGCGAGTGGTAGTGAGGGACTTGGCTATCTTTCTCTGGTACTTCCATGAATCAGAATCAGCACTGAACAGACCATCCCCGAAAATGTCAAACATTTTCTTGAACTCGGTTCCTTTTGGATAATTGGCGAAGTTGGTGCTCATTATGTACTGAACATTGGCTGGATTTACTGTGACTAACATGTCCATGTTAGCGAACCAAGGACCTCTAAGGAGATAGGTCCCTTCACTTTCCTCTGCAATGTCTATGAACCAGTCATAGACCCGATGAACATTCAGCAGCATCTGGGGCAGCATCCCTACCAGGGGCCAGTTTATCAAGAGCTGAGTCTTGTTACTCAAGTAACCAAGAACCAAGAAACAAATGACTGCTAAAAAGATCTCAGGATAGCCTATCAAGGCCATTATACTGAAAGCTTGATTATACAATTGAAAACTTTCTGATATACAAAAACTACTTGGATACATATATGCAGTGGTCATATGTTCTATTTATAAGAGAATTTTGGCAACTGGCATGCACGTTTTTTTTTTCGATACTAGTCGATGCAGTTTATTGATAAATATAATTATACAGGGCCATCAATCGTACAATTTCGTACAAATCAATACAGCAAAACACAGTTCAACTGAATCCATTAAAGGACCTTAACACCTTCCGTGAAGTTGGGATCTGGTTGTTATTGTTTTGAGCCCTATTCAACCTAACCTTTATAAATGTTTGTGTTTATTTCACAAAAGAAAAATGTTTGTATATAGGAACAAACTACAATTTATCCGCAATGGAATGTAGAGCAACCGAGAGTGGTGATTATTTTTTTATTTTGCCATTAATTTTGTGCATAGGATGTAATGGGAAACAAGTATTTTTAAATTGGAGTCCTAGGTACGAGAAAATAATCAAACATGGAGGTAAGACTATTCTATCTGTGTCCATGCATGTGATTCATCAAAGTCTGAACACAGCAAAGGAAAGCTGTCATATGCAAATTATATCACTACATGCATGGGACATGCTTTATAATCAGTCGCTTTAAGGTAGTTGGGTTTAATTGTGATATGCAAAGACATATAATGTGTAGTACAACATCAATATGATAATTTAATTTGCCAGACCATGCTATAGTATCCAGTGGGGTATATAATCATAAGGATTTTTCTTTTTTTGATATAGTCATAAAGATTGCATATTGAATACTTACATGTGGTGTATATATGGCTAATGGCCCCTTCTGTTAATGTTGGTGGGGGTTGGATAATTATTGTATGAATACAAATTTTGGCTTGCAATTCAAAAACTTATAATGCTTAGGAACATCCTAGCGAAAATTACATATATTTTTTGGAGGGTAAAAAGTCCTTTTATATACCTAAGTAATACTAATCAATAACATTTTATTATAGGGTTGTCTAAGGTAAATGGGAAAAAAAAATAAAATTTGCGATACATAATCTGTTTAAAGAAACATTAGGATATATAATTGGATTAAAAGGGTTTTCACCATTTTGTGGATGATAAAATAATCTGGTTATTCTTTTCTCTCCAAGTTTAGTTGTTAAAACGTTTTATATTTTTTAACTTCATCTGCACCTAGAACAAAACATAAATTTATTTCTATGTTTTCCTCTAATAATCTCTTTGCTTTTTTTAGCGGGAACAAACAACAAAGTATATCCATAGCCAAAAAAATGCCTCTTGAACTGCGTTAGTTTAGTCAGCTCTCTTTTATTTTGAAAAAAAAAAAAAGACAAGGCAACTAAAAAGTTCCATTTCATTCTGGAAATTCAACAAACACCTTGAACGCAAATCAAAAAACTCTCATCCTCTCCACCTACGCCAATTCTCGTTCCCTCAAGGTTCCCTTTTTTGTTCTTCTTCCTTCCCTGCATTATTTCTTTTTGACATTTCTAATCAAAATCGGATCTTTTTTTGCAGGTGCGAAGCTATCCTATGGCACGTCTGAGTTCAGGGCAGACGCTATTCAGTGTAGCGATCCTGGCCGGTCTCTGATCTCTGAAGTCCCAATCTGTGATTGGGTTGGTGATCACCGCATCACATAACCAAGTGAGCGACAATGGGGGTCAATATGGCCGACCCAAGTGGTGGTATGCTCACTCAAGGATGAGCCTTTTGCGGATGCCATTGCCAATGCAGCTACTCCCGAGGAACTTGTTGTGGTAACATAGATGGTTGAATTCCTGATTTGGGTTTTAAAGTTTCGTGCTTTTGGAATGATCTGCTTTGTATTTTGTTGGGATTTTGTGTGTGTGTGTGTGTAGGGTGTGTTTGGTGTTGTAAAGTATGGGATTCAGTTGATGGGTTTTGGAGCTCATATGTGGAGTTAGATGAAGGTTGAATCTTTTCTTAAGAAAAGGGGTGCTTTATTTTCTGAGAATGAGATTAATGAAGGTGGCAATTTGTGGAGTGTTTAATTTTTCATGTTGTTCTGTTCTTTTCTTTAAAAAGTTGATAGGTGAGAACATCTCGTTTGATGGACCATGGCAAGCAGAGATATTATTAGGAAGAGACACAAGGCCTAGTTGTGAATCCCTTCCCGAAGCTGCTAAACAAGTATACTCTTCCTGCCCTGACATTACATCGAATTCTCTTTGTTTCTTCATCTTTCTGTTTGTGACAGTGAAGTTGCGTAATTTGATGCAGTTTTTTGTTCATGGTTTATGTGACTTGCGTTTGATGTTGTAACAAAGGGAATCAATTCATGGCTCTCTTGCCACTGACATGGGAATTGTAACAACTCCACAACTACATTGGGGGCTGAAAGCAACCGAACTTGATTATTTTGAACAACTTTCAAGCTCCTTTAGGTTTGTTTGACATATGTATGTTTTGTGTTTGCCGAAATAGGATTGTGTTGAACATAACATCATTGCCAAGAAACTTATCTAAGATCTCTTTGCGACTTGCTAGGTACTTGACTCTTTAATTTAATGCAATTATCTTATATGTGGAGGTTCATGATAATACATGCCAATATATGCTTAAAGACATCATGTTTAGCTTACTTTCTTATTCACTAAATACAATACCCATATATTAAGCACACTATCTGGTCTTAGACCGGTAGCACTCATCCTACACCAATGGATAAAACAGACCAAAGATGGTCAACATTATTTCAGTGTATGGAAACTTCATCATTTCCGCCTCCTATGGATCCGTACCATTAAGCCATGCTTCATGTGAAGAATGATAGAGGCACAGTGAGGAACCACAGGATGTCCTTCAACTACCTCAACATCGTAGTTGTGGATAACAGCAGCTGCCATTGCCTTCATTTCAGTGAGTGCAATTTCCTTCCCAATACAGGTCCTGGGTCCTGTGTTAAATGCTACAAACTTGTAAGTTGGCACCTGTTTGATCGCTCCTCCCTCAGTAATAAACCTTTCAGGCTTGAATTCCAAGCAATTCTCACCCCATATGAATTTCATTCTTCCCATCACAAAAGCTGAGAAGAGGATCTTCATCTTTGGATCAACCTGGTGCCCACTTGGAAGAACATCTGGGTTTATAGGGGCCTTGTGCTCTATAGGAACTGCTGGGTATAGCCTTAATGTCTCAGATATAGCTGCATGCAGATATACCAGTTTCTTCAAGTCTTCAATGTCAAATAGGCGCCATTTCTGCTCACTTTCATTTGTTGGTGTTAAAGATTTGAGCTCTCCTCTAATCTTTGCTAGCACTCTAGGATTTGTGTAGACCAGCCAAAAGAACCAAGAAAGAGAGTTTTCTCGCCCTGCAATCAAGAAACTAAACATGGTGTCTCTCATGAACTTATCCTTATCTGAGCTTGATATTTCTCCTTCCATACTTATGTATGATGTCAACAAATCAGCAAACACTCCATCCTTCTTCAAATTATTTCCGTTGCTGAGTTCTTTTTTTTTTTCTTGAGATGTAATCTGTAATTATATTATCCACGATTTCCCACGATTCCTTCATTTTGGGTTCCAAACCGAATCCCAGCCACCTTTGCAACTTCCAAAAGATCTCCGGGGTGAGATGCCTATAAAAGATGATATCCTCAATCACATCCATGGCTTCAGAGAATGGATCTTTGGGGAACGTAATGGATAGGTTTTGAGGATCATATCCTGTAACCAATGTGATCGAAATGTCGAAAGAGAATCTGTGGACCAAGCTCTGCAAGTCCACCACAAGGCCATTTGTGCACACATGTTCAAGAAATGGTATCAGCCCTTTTTCCACCTTATCTCTTGATGTCTTGGCTAAAACTTGCAGAAACTGGCGATTGGTAGTGAGGGCCCTGGCTTTCTTTCTCTGGTACTTCCATGAATCAGAATCTGCACCGAGGAGACCGTCCCCAAAAATGTCAAACATTTTCTTGAACTCGGCTCCTTTTGGATAGTTGGCGAAGTTGGTGCTCATTATGTACTGAACATTGGCTGGATTTACTGTGCCCAACATGTCCAAGTTAGCGAACCAAGGACCTTTAAAGATATAGGTCCCTTCACATTTCTCCGCCATGGTTATGAACCAGTCATAGAGCCGATGAACATTCAGCAGCATCTGGGGCAGCATCCCTACTAGGGGCCAGTTTATCAAGAGCTGATTCCTGTTACTCAAGTAACAAAGAACTAAGAAACAAAGGACTGCTAAAAAGATTTCAGGGTAGCCTATCAAGGCCATTATATTAAGCTTGATAGTTATACAAAAAAAAAAAAACTTTCTTTTCTGATACTACAAAACAAACTTTCTCTTTTGATACTAAAGAACAAACTCTCATTTTCGATACTACAAAACAAACTTTCTTATTTATAAGAACTTGGATATATGCAGGCCAGAGAAGTATGCTCTATTATAAGCGAAATAGAGGCTACTGGACCTTCAACAGAACTTGGATGTTTGTGAAGTCCAAATTGTACACACGGCTCAACAGAATCCATTAATGGACCTTCTAGTACCACGCTGTGAAGTTGGGTCTGTTTTTATTGTTTCTGAGCCCTAGCCCCCTAGCTACTCAAGCTAACCTTTACAAATGTTTGTGCTTATTGCAAATATATATATATATATATATATATATATATATATATATATATATATATATATATATATATATATATATATATATATATATTGTTTGCATAATAATATGAAGTACACTTTTTTTTTTTGATAAAATATATGAACTACAATATAACCGCAATGGAATGTAGAGCAACCGAGAGTGGTGATTTCTTTCTCTCTTTTTTTTTTTTGCATTAATTTTGTGGATAGGATGTAATGGGAAACAAGTATTTTATAGGACCAATTGTATCAAGTGGCTACCGGTATGTAACATGATAAACAAACAATCATGATTTCTTCTACACTTATAGGGAGGGAATAGATTCTTTATTTTTTTCTTCTCATTTTTGGAATTTCTCTTTGGTTATGGTGGGTGTCGTATTCATGCTATAGCTAGCTATACTGTTGTAAAGCCCTTTGTATGTACTATGGGTGGGTAATATACACTATTTCTTTGCTATGGATATTGATAAAGATCACGGCATCAAAACGGGCATTTCATTCAACTATATTTTACACAAAATTAGAGTCCCAGGTACGAGAAAATCAAACATTGAGGCAAGACTATTCTGTCCATTCATGTGATTCAAAGTCTGAACATAAGCAAAGGAAAGGTGTCACATGCAAAATATCACTATCTGCATGGGACATGATTTGTAGTCAGTCGCTTTTAAGGTAGTATTTGTGACATGTAAAGATACATATGATGTGGTAGCACATCAATATTTAATTTGCCAGACCATGCTATCACTAGGACGGGGGCGTAGCTTAAACCTAATTTGCAAAATAGAGAGTAAATTGTGTTAAAGAAAGTCCTTTGGTACCACTCAAATCAAACTTGTGTCGCCATATTAATTCAGCATCAATCTTACCACCAAACTACCATTTCATCTAGATGTAATGCTATTAAAATTATTCATAACTGAGATTTGGGGAAGGGGCATGGCCCTATTAGCTCCCCTAAATCCGCCTCTGCCGGTGGAGTATATAATTATTAAGGATTACATATTGAATACTTGCATGTGGCATATAAATGGCAAATGACCCTTTAATTAATGTTTTGGGGATTGGATAATTATTCAATATTTGCATTGGCATATATATGAGCCAGCTCCTGTTGATCATTTCTCCAAATGATAAAGTGACTTAACTGGAAATAGAGTTTGTAGCCAAAACGTATATGAAATGGAACGATACTTTAAGAATCTAACGTTTTGCTTGATATAGTTAGATATTCTAGTTGGTTTGCTGAATCTAGAAATCTATTGGTGAAATTAATCGGCAGAAGAGGGCAGAATTTGGAACCCTAGTAGAGATTTCTACAGACATATCTAAACACAACGTAGCATTGAATTAGGATGAGAATTGAAAAGCCCTAAAGGTGGGCTATATAATGAATAAGGAATTAAGGATTGCATATTGAATACTTAGCGAATGACCCTTTTTAGTTAATGTTCTATTCAATATTTGCATGTGGTATATGCATGGCAATTTACTCCTTTAGTTAATGTTTTGTGGATTGGATAATTATTATATGAAAACATTGAGAACAAAACATAAGTTTATTTCTATATTTTACTGCAATAATCTCTTGTGCTTTTTTTAGCGGGAGCAGGTATGTCCATGACCAAAAAGTCCCTCTTGTCCTGCTTTAGTTTAGTCAGCTCCCTTTTTTTTTAAAAAAAACAAGGCAACGAAAAGGTTTCATTTCACTCTGGAAATTTAACAGACACCATGAACGCAAATCAGGAATCTCTCATCGTCGCCGCCTACGCCAAATTCCCGGTCCCTCAAGGTTCCCTTCTTCCTTCTCCTTCCTTCCCTGTATTCTTTCTTCGCGAAATTTCTAATCAAAATCGGATCTTTTTTATTTTTTTTGCAGGGGCGAAGCTATCCTATGGCACGTCTGGGTTCAGGGCAGACGCTTTGATCCTCGAATCAACGGTGTTCAGGGTCGGGATCCTGGCCGCTCTCCGATCTCTGAAGACCCAATCGGTGATTGGGTTGATGATCACCGCATCGCATAATCAAGTGAGCGACAATGGGGTCAAGGTCGCCGACCCAAGTGGTGGTATGCTCACTCAAGGATGGGAGCCTTTTGCGGATGCCATTGCCAATGCAGCTACTCCCGAGGAGCTTGTCAAGGTAACGTGGATGGTTGGATTCTTGATTTGGGTTTTAAAGTTTTTTGCTTTTGGAATGATCTGCTCTGTATATTGTTGGGATTTTGTGTTTGTGTAGTATGTGTTTGGTTTTCTAAAGTATGGGATTCAATTGATGGGTTTTGGAACTCGTATGTGGAGTTAGAGGGATGTTGAATCTTTTCTTAAGAAAAGGGAGGGCTTTATTTCATGGCAATGAGACTAATGAAGGTGGAAATTTGTGGAAGGTGTTTAATTTTTATGTTGTTCTGTTTTTTCTTTTTAAAGTTGATAGGTGAATTTGTGAAGAAGGAGAACATCTCGTTTGATGGACCAAAGCAAGCAGAGATATTGTTGGGAAGAGACACGAGGCCTAGTGGTGAATCCCTTCTTGAAGCTGCTAAACAAGTATAGCCTTCCTCGCATTACTTAGAATTCTCTTTGTTTCTTCGTCTTTCTGTTTGCGACAGTGAAGTTCCAAACTTTATTGCAGTTTTGGTTCATGGTTTATGTGACTTGTGTTTGATGTTGTAACAAAGGGAATCAATTCAATTGCTGGCTCTCTTGCCACTGACATGGGACTTGTAACGACTCCACAACTACATTGGATAGTTCGTGCCAGAAACAAAGGGCTGAAAGCAACTGAACTTGATTATTTTGAACAACTTTCAAGCTCCTTTAGGTTTGTTTGAAATATGCGTGTTTTGCATTTGCTGAAATGGGATTGTGTTGAACAAAACGTCATTGCCAAGAGACTTATCTAAGGTCTTTTTGCGACTTGCTAGGTGCTTGATTGATTTAATACCAAACGGAAGTAAAAGTGGTGAGACAGGTGACAAATTGATTGTGGACAGTGCTAACGGCGTTGGGGCAGAAAAACTGGAAAATTTGAAGAAGATGTTAGACAGCTTGGTCATTGAGGTTCGCAATAGCGGAGAGGGTATCCTCAATGAAGGAGTTGGAGCTGATTACGTGCAGAAAGAAAAGGTTGTCCCTGAGGGATTTGGTCCCACAGATGTCGGGATAAGGTCAGCTTATCTCATTGCTTGATATACATTCTAGTCAAGGTGCTATCTTTTTCTGCTTGGCGGGCATATAGTGGGCATGATTGGATAAATATTTAAGCAAACTTGGTATGACATTTTGTTAGTGACTACTACTACAGAAGCATAGCTAGCATTTTTGTTGTTAATAGAAAACATTCTCTGATTAATGGCACAAATCACCCAATCCTTTTCCACGTGTTACTTATTATAATCAGTAGAATGATTACTATGCTTGATCAAGTGTTTGACTTTTACATCATGTTAGCTGCTTGATTGAATTGTCCAATTAGGGATGGGCTTACTACTGCTGAAATGGTTCAATCAGGAATAAAACAGTTAAAGGGTGACTGTCCATGCATTTGGTAGTCGAATTAATTTCATTTAAAAGAACTATGGATAATGATTGTCGCTATCATTTGGTAGATTGGTGTAGGAGGCTAACTACATGTAAGGTTCTAGTTTTCAGGTGTGCAAGCTTGGATGGTGATGCAGATCGACTTGTTTACTTTTATGTGCCGTCAGATACTGGCAACAAGATTGTTCTTGTTGATGGGGACAAGATTTTAACCTTGTTTGCTATATTCGTCAAGGAGCAACTAAGTATTCTTGACAGTGATGATAGTTATCATCCTCGCCTTGGAGTTGTACAGACAGCTTATGCAAATGGAGCTTCCACAGATTACATTAAACAGTTGGGCCTACAGGTTGTTTTCACGGCAACTGGGGTGAAACATTTGCATGAGGAGGCTGAGAAGTATGACATTGGTATCTATTTTGAAGCCAATGGTCATGGAACTATTTTATTCTCAGAAAGCTTCTTATCTTGGTTAGAGATCAGAAACAGTGACCTGTCCTCCAAATCTAAAGGTTCTTCCTATCACTCCTACATATCACTAGTACAGATGCATCTGGTTTCCGATTTTCAAAGCATTTGGTTTTCCAGGTTCAGAACAGCAAAAGGCTGCTCTGAGACTGTTGGCTGTTAGTAAGCTGATCAACCAAGCTGTTGGGGATGCTTTAAGTTGTTTGCTCCTGGTGGAAGCCATTTTGCAACACATGGGCTGGTCAATACAAAAGTGGAATGAACTTTATCAGGATCTGCCAAGTAGGCAACTTAAGGTCTGTTTATGGTTTACCTTTTGTTTTTCTGTAGAAATTCAATTCCGTGTTTCCTACATAGGGTATAAAGTGTCATCCTCCTGTTACAGTGCATTTTCCTGCAATTACTTAATGATGATGCAGGCCCCTCCCTTCTTGACTGTTTATAACATCAATTCGTTTCTACTGCCCTTGGTTACCAGGTTAAAGTTGCGGATAGAACTGCTGTCACTACAGCAAATGCAGAAACTGTGGCTGTGAAACCTCCTGGCATTCAGGAAGTTATCAATGCTGAAATTGGTAACTCTTGTTACGCATATGTTATTTCTTTTAACTGTCTGATACGAATATTTGCTCATTGAATATGCAACTTCTCGAGCATTCATTACCATTTCTCTTCCATTTCCTAAATGAATTTTTCTGACTTGTGAAACTTCTATGCAGCTAAGTACCCTCGAGGGCGATCTTTCATACGCCCATCTGGTACGGAGGATGTAATCCGTGTTTATGCGGAGGCATCAACCCAGGAAGCTGCAGATAGCCTTGCCAATTCTGTGGCAAAACTTGTGGATAAGTACCTTGGGCTAGGACTTGGTGGGTCGGGGTAGTTTCTCCTAAAGAGTCCAAACTTTTATATAGAGTGGGAGCACGGCAGCCAGAGGGGCTTCTTACCTGACAAACTACAGTTACGGATTTATGTAGTTAACTATGGTTGATTGTCTTAGTCATCGGGAGCTAATCTTGCAATGGTCTTTTTAACCTTCCCTTGGGTATCTAGGGTCCATAAAATGCAAATTGCATGCTCTGGTGCTGGGAATCTTGTACTCTTCAATCAATTTTTAACTGTTTGGCAAGAGACCTCAAATGAACCAGGTTGCAAGCTTAATCTATGTTCACGAAATATGATTCGTGGAAAGCTAGAAGCAAAAGATCAAAATAAGTATGGTGGAAGTACATTTTCTCCCAAGTATGTTGCAAGTTCAGAGTATCACTATTTTCTCTTCTTTTTTTTTTTGATTCAATATTAGGGGTGATGGGTGAACATCCTTTCAAGAAAAAGTCATTCAAAACAGATACAAAAGGGCCTCTTATATGCATAAAGGCTACTTGATGCCCTGGCAGTCTAGTGATGGACAAATAATATGGTAGGCCAAACAGTTATATAACAACTCGACTATACGATCATGATGAACTTGGAGATGGAACGAAACAGGGATATGAGCGTGCTGCTGCATCTTGAGCTCGACGAAAGATGTACTACCCTGTTGATTTTCTGCATGAGAAAATTGCATAAGAATGTACCCTCACACGCCCAGCGCTGAGAAGATGTAAGCTCAATATCACAGCCAAATCTCTCTCCCTGTCCTGTTTGTTAACTTAGAGAAAAGACTATTTGGATACTCTCTTCCATGATCAGAAAACGAAGTATCATGTTAAGTTCTAAGGAAAATCTTTCTTGTGTCATTTTAAGCCTCCAGGGAATGAGTAAAATGGAAATAGCACCTGTTTCGCAATACAATCTAATTTCCACGCCTAGTAGTGTACATTGCTGTTATGGATATAGAGCAAACAAATGCTCGAGATGCTGAGAGTAGATCACGGTTAGCAGCAATTGTTTAACATCATACTAGCCAATAGATCACATCCATCCTCATAAACCAAGGGTGTCCCTAAGGTGTAACAATCAATGTAATCTTATGATATTGATGTTCTATAACAGACCAAAACTTTAACCACTAAACACAGAATCAAACAACAGAATGCAGGACTTCATGTAAGCATAGAAAAAAACAGCTAATGGAGGTACTGGAAATCACCTATCACCTCCTTAATGTGTTTCTCTAAAACTCAAAAATCCTTTCATCTAGCATCCCTCAACATCTCAATTTAACTCTCACCACCGGCTTTGGAGCTCCGGAAATCCCTCTTCAACTCCGCCACTCTCTTCATACAAGCCGCCTTGGACTTGCCGGGAACCGCCGCAGCAATCTTCTCCCACCTCATTGTCACCTCCTTAGGGAATGTTTTCAATGCATTCAACAATGCAATATCCTCCCCTGAACTCCACCCCACTCCTCCACCACCACCATTAACATCCTTTTCACTCTCACCACTCTCGTTAACTTCTCCCATCTCCCCTCCAATCCTGGTATCTAGTGGCTTCCTGTTCTTCAGAAACCTCGCATAAGAATCACTGTCGTCCATTTTCTTCTCCCCTAACTCCTTTGCCTTCTTCACCACACCCTCCACTCCATGCCTCCCATCAAACACCTCCGCTATCACCTCCCATCTCCTCGGCTTCCCCACCGGATTCTTCCCCATCTGCTTCTTCAACACCTCCACGTCCTCCTCCGTCCACTCCCCCTCCCCTCCCTTCCTCGCCGCCGCCGCCGCCGCCGCATTCCCGCTCCTCCCCGCCAAAGTCTCAACCTTTCTCTCATTTCCCGCGGACCCATTTCCGGATACCGCCGCTGGCGCCGGAACCCTCACGATTTCCTCCGATCTGACCGGCTTTGACCGCTTCTTCCTTGCCTGCTTCTCCGGCAAAACCTCGGGCTCCGATTCCACAAGCGGGTCGAGGACCGGGCCGCGGCCGACGCGAATGTCGCCGCCGGTGAGGTGAGGTGGGGCGAAAGGGGCGACGAGGAGGGAGAGGGAGAGCCAGACTAGGAGGGATCTGTAGGGTTCGGTTTGGAGGAAGAAGATGGAGAGAAGCAAAAAGAGAGCGGAGAAAGAGATTGTGAAAACGATAAAGACTTTGTTAATTGCCTTTGCTTGATTGGTTTGTGGATTAGATTGGGGCTTTGATTGGAATAGGAACCTGGGTCTGGCGTCCTCGTCCCAAAACTCCATTGTTGTTTAGAGGAGAAGAAGAAGAAGCAGAGGAAAACGAAGATATATATATAAAGTAACAACTTTTTTAAAGACCCAAACTTTAACTGTTAAACGACACCGTATTGTCTTTCCTCTATGACCCTTTCTTTTATAATTTACCCGGAGAGAGTAGCGCGCCATTGGCGTTTTCATAAAAACAGTTCATGCCCGCGTTTCATTTCAATAGCCTAAAAGTGTTTTCTTTATTGAAACCCTCATTTAAGATTCAATTCCGATATTTGTCGTCTTCCGGATTCCGGTATGGTAGAGAGCTCACAGCCTATGAATCCCATCTTCTCGATTGCCTGGGGAAACGCAGGTTGCTTCAAGCACGGAACCTGCTCGATAGAATGCCTGAGAGAAGAGGCTCCCGTAGCGGAGTTGTTTGTTGGACTTCTTTACTTACAAAATACTCGAGAAATGGGTTTGTTGATGAGGCTAGGGTGCTGTTTGAGATTATGCCTGAGAGGAATATTGTTACTTACAATGCTATGTTGTCGGGGTACGTGCAGTGTGGGAGGTTGAGCGAGGCGAGGGGGTTGTTTGAAGAAATGCCACAGAGGAATGTTGTTTCATGGACTTCGATGCTTTGTGGGTTGGCGAATGCGGGAAGGATTTGTGAGGCGAGAAGGTTGTTTGAAGAGATGCCTGAAAGGAATGTTGTTTCGTGGAATGCCATGGTTGTTGGATTGGTTAGGAATGGGGATGTGGAGGGTGCCAGAAGGGTTTTCGTGGAGATGCCGGGGAAGAATGTGGTTTCTTGGAATGCAATGATTGGGGGCTTTGTGGAGAGTGGTAGGATGGTAGAAGCGAGGGTTTTGTTTGATGAGATGGAGGAAAGGAATGTGATTACTTGGACTAGTATGATAAGTGGCTATTGCAGAGTAGGAGATGTAGAGGAAGGGTTCAATTTGTTTTGTAGAATTCCTGAGAGAAATGTTGTGTCTTGGACAGCCATGATTGGTGGGTTTGCTTGGAATGGTTTCCATCAAGAGGCATTGCTGCTTTTTCTTGAGATGATGAGGAACTCTGGTATAAGACCAAACAGGGAGACTATCATTTCACTTGCTTATGCTTGTGCTGCAATGGAGTTTCCTCGTCTTGGCAAGCAGTTACACTCTTACCTGATCATTAATGGCTTGGAGGATGATGATTACGATGGCAGGTTATGTAAGAGCCTTATTCACATGTATAGTTCGTTTGGCATCTTGGATTATGCGCACTGTATATTCAACAATTCAACGCAGAATCATGTAGTCCAGTCAGTTAATTGTTTGATTAGCGGTTATGTTCGAACTGGACAGTTGGAGAAGGCTCAAAACCTGTTTGACTCTGTAGCCATCCGGGATAAGGTAACATGGACTTCAATGATCGATGGTTATTTCGATATTGGACATGTATCCAAGGCTTGCCACCTATTCAATAACATGCCTGACAAGGATGCTATTGCATGGACAGCAATGGTTTCGGGGCATGTCCAGAATGAGCTTTTCCCTGAAGCTACCTATTTCTTCTCTGAAATGCGGTCTCATGGTGTTTCTCCTCTGCATTCTACATATGCCATTCTTTTTGGAGCTTCAGGTGCAATGGCATGTCTTGATTATGGGAGACAGTTGCATAGCCTGCTGATTAAAGCACAGTCTGTCTTTGATTTGATTCTTGATAATTCTATGATCTCAATGTATGCAAAATGTGGGGAGATACAGGATGCATATAGGATATTTACAAACATGATTTCACATGACGTAATTTCTTGGAATTCAATGATCATGGGATTTGCAGATCATGGACTGGCAAATGAAGCACTGAAGATATTTGATGACATGGTGGAGTATGGGGCTCAACCAAATTCTGTTACTTTTTTGGGTATCCTATCAGCATGTGGTCATGCAGGGTTAATCGGGCGAGGATGGAAACTTTTTAATGCTATGAGTCATGTCTATGAAATTAAACCTGGCGTGGAGCATTGCGTTTCCATGATCAATATTTTGGGACGAGCAGGAAAACTTAAAGAAGCTGAAGATTTCATCTTGGGGTTGCCTTTCCAAGGAAACCATGCCATTTGGGGGGCATTGCTTGGTGTCTGTGGGCTCGGTGAGAAAAATGCTGAAATTGCTAAGCGTGCTGCCAGACGACTCCTTGAGCTTGACCCTTTGAATGCGCCTGCCCATGTAGTTCTCTGCAACATTTATGCTGCTAGAGGCGAGCACATTGAGGAGCAAAAGTTGAGGAAAGAGATGGGTTTGAAGGGTGTGAGGAAGGTTCCTGGATGCAGTTGGATACACTTATGTGGAGGAGTTCATATCTTTCTGTCTGGAGATAAATTAAACCCGCAAGCAGCTGAAATGTTGTCATTCTTGTCAAGTATGTTGATGGATCAAACCCAGGCACGAGGCTTCAGAGTTTATACTGCATGAAAACACTCAAATTGATTGTTGTTATCAGAAAAAATTCAGGAAGAGAAAAACCAGCCAAATTGACCAATACTCCTTATGCGGCATGTAAGGCAAACTTCCCCTTCGTCTCCCTTTTTGATGGAGAGGCAAGCATTACTTTCATTCTACCATTCTTCACTTTGTTTTACTTATCCGTTGTACGGGTGATTCAATCATTTAGTTGAAGGTCCCACTAGAAAACATTTCAGACGAACAAAAACAGAAAATCTATTCAACAATATGTTAAAAAGATTTTGGCTGGAAAAAAGTTGCTCCACATTTCAATGTCATTGCGAGATATACATACATTCCTTCCTGCCAAGAGAAAGAAAATTGGCAAAATTTCAATTCACTAATCTTAACTTTAGCTCAATACCACTTTGGCAATTTAACTTTTTGTTGTAACAAATTAGTAATTTATCTGTCTAAAAGTAACAAATTAGTAATTCCGTTAACACCAGTTCCTAGATTCATAGTGCGCGCGTATTTAAACTTGATTTTCTTATATTTGAATTATTTTTAATTAAATTATCAGTATTATATATAATATAGATGATAATGTTAATTTATCTTTAAATAAAATTGATAATATTACTAGTAAAAGATGGTAGATAAATTATTAATTTTTTCAAAAAAAATTATACTTTATAATTTTAATTTTTGTATATTTTTTTATTTATTTAAATTTTATTTTTTTATGATAATTTTCTACATTATTCTCTTACTTTTAATTTTTTTCTTGAATAAAAATTTTTATTTTATAATATTCATATAAGGGAGGGGTGCAGCTTTGTTTTTTTTTATTTGATTAGTACTTGCGACATCACAACATCCTCTAGTTAGGATTTTTAAAAAATAAAAAAGAAATAAAAAAAGATGAGGAAAAAGCTTGAAAAAGAAAAAGAAAAAAAAATCAAGTATAAACACGCACACATAGTAATTGTTATTAATGGTGTTATAACGGAGTTACTGATTTGTTATTTTTAGAAAGTTAAATTATTAATTTGTTACAACAAAAAGTTAAATTACCAAAGTGATATTGAGCTAAAGTTAAGGTTAGTAATTTGAAAAGCATTAAATTATTAACCCTATACTCGAACCGGTTTGGGCCGCTGCTTATAAATTTTCAGGTTCAATTATGGTTAAACCTGGGTCAATTGTTAATCTCACAAAGAAAGTCTTGACAATAATAAGGTCCTATTTTCAAGTAACAAAGTTGAGATTTAAAAACAAACAGGGGTTTTGACTTTAGAATCCACGACTAAACTGATAGAGGATGTTGTTGAAACTGATAATAGTGAATAATAATCCTACAATATTTTAGAATAATTTCACTTGCACGCAAAGGCATAAAGTAATAATTAAAAAATTCCTATTTTTTTCCGCTATAAAGGGGATCCGATTAAACCACGTTGAGATCCTATAAATTATCACTTGGTCAAGAGTAAAAGAAAAAAAAAAAAAGCCCTAGGTAACAATAATTCCAATCCCAAAACAAGAAAAGAAAGGAAAAAGACCATGGATGGAGGAGGAGGAGTGGACAGATTAAGCGAGTTACCGGAAGATATTTTCCTCAAAATCCTCCCCAAGCTAGACGGTAAATCCCTGTACAGGGTTTGCTCCCTCTCCAAGGAATGGCTAAAACTTCCTTCTTTATTCAGCCAAGACTTCTCTTACGACGGCCGCGACAATACTTATCCCGCCTGCGTGTCTGCGGATTACCAGCGGAGTATTGCCTTACGGACAGAAATCTTGAATGCGGCCAAGGTTGGCAAGTTGCAGAGCACTTACGTTGTTTCAGTGAGAGAGCGCTACGATCAAAAAAATCTCTTAGAAGCGGCAAGGGATCGGTATGCAGATTGCCTTGTCTTGCATGCATTTGACAAAAGAGGCAATTTGGCATCTAATTACCCGCTGGCCTGCTTGAAAACATTCCGTTCGTTAAAGTCCTTACACCTCACAAACTTTTTCTTGCCGGCCTTCAAGTCTCCACTCCCTCTATTGACAATCAAGAGTTTGGTTCTTGTGGACTGTGTCATCTTCAAATCTGCTTGTGATTTTTCTGCGTGTTGGCCCAACTTGAACGAGGTGAGCTTGGTGGGTTGTCAGTTCCGGCCGAAACAGAGGCCGATCGAGATGGTATTTGGGTCACAACTTGCAAAGCTTACCATGGAATCCAACAAGTTCCTTCAAAAAGTCTCCAAGAGGTCGGACATTTCAGCTCCAGGGGTTAAGTTTTTCAGATTCCTCTTTTAACGATGCCATGTGCCCTTTCTGCTCTACTCATCTTGAAACCATCAATCATCTCTTCCTCCATTGCAAGTTCTCATGGTCTTTGTGGCAAAGATTAGTTAGTTGGTGGGGTGCCGAATGGGTTGTTCCAGGTGATATCACTGAGTGGTATTATAACTGGCCTTTTCTTTCTCCCTCCATCACCAATCGTTCTACTTGGTTGCTTTTGGGATTATCTTTATTATGGACAATCTGGTTGGCAAGAAATAATCTAGTATTCACCAACGTGGAACCAAATCATGTCCAATTGTTTGATGTCTCACTAGTCAGAGCCTTCTGGTGGATTAAATCACTGCAGCCAGAGTTTCCTTACAGTGCAGGCTGCTCGTTTCTAGCTGCTGATGTACTTCATTCATGGAGGGGAGTTCTTAGAAAGTTTACTTAATTGTACCTGTCCTCTCTTTTGTTCCTATGCCATCCCCTAGATGGCTTCTTGTACATATGATATTCTACTATTAATAACATCACTCGATTAGCATCAAAAAAAAAAAGTTTTTCAGATTCGTGCAAGATAGTTCGTTGCACCAGGATTTCAATTTACCTGAACTTCACTTCCCGTCTTTGGAACGGGCGGAAATTGATGTATCTTACTATGTTACCTTACATCCAAAGGTGGAGCTTAATCTAAAAGAGATTAGCGTAAGAGGGCCTGCACAGTATCAGGAGTATTGCAGAAAAAAGCTGTGTCACAGTTTGTTCGATTTATTACGAGGTCTTGGTAACGCTGAATTTGTTTCATTGTCTTCTGCCACAGTTCAGGTATGTTCATTGATTTGGGAATTTTTCCTCGTCCACACGTTTTCCGTATAATTGTTATACATATTATATGTTTTCTATATAGAATTGCAGTTAGAAACTAGTTAATCTAGGCTAGCTAGCTAGTGTTGCTCCCCAATCGAATTGACATCAACTTGGCATTTTTATTGGATGATGTGTAGGCTTTATCTATGGTTCCTTCGGGTATGGTGGAGCATCAACCTTCTCTTTTCAGTAGGCTGAAATCTTTGAAGCTTGAAGGACAGTTGATCAGCAGCTCCCAGGTGGAACTTCCTGATGAAGTGATGACTTTCCTGCTCAGTGGCTGTCCTACTCCAACATTGGTATACTAATTTCCCTAGGTATAATATATGATTCAACACATGTATTTGGATGCCAACATGTGGTGCTTAATTACTCAGGGTATGCTGGAGAATTCTTGTCCATGTTTTCTTGCTCTCATTAATGGAATCATTTAACAATTTTTATGTTTCCATAGCAGTAACATCTCAAGCCAATCCTCTATTTGCAAGTCTTCCTCTCGCTGTAATCTGAATTTATCTGTTGTCTTGATTGGTAAACCTATAAATCTCTTATCTACAATCCAATTGAATTATCTAAACCTTGTGGGGCTCAGTCTTAATTAGCTTATTTTTCTCAAGCTCTTTGTAAGACTCCATAATGTTTTAGGGCTTAATTGTGAAGTTTAAGAATAAATTTGAAATGGCTTGATAACTTGTGATGATTGGCTAGTGATGCGTTTTACCAATGGCTCAGGCCGGTAAGGTATAGAGCATGCATCAGCTTTCTCTTTTCAATAGGCTGAAATCTTTGAAGCATGAGTTGATCAACCTCAGTAGTTTGTTGGAAATTCCTGTAACTTTGATTAATGATTACAAACTAGTCTTCAAGTTATAGGATATATTTGCGGAACACGCCATGAGTCCTGTCGCCTATGAAATTAGACGCAGCGCAGTTTGGAGAAACTTAAGAAGCTGAAGAATTCTTGAGGGTCCAAGCTATTTTGGGGGCATTACTTGTGTGTCTTTGGGTTTGGTGAGCTGAAATTTCTAAACATTCTACTAGACATTCTTGAGCTTGATCCTTTGAATGCACCTGCCCATGTAGTTCTCTGCAACATTTATGCTGCTAGAGGTGAGCACATTGAGGAGCAAAAGTTGAGGAAAGAGATGGGTTTGAAAGGTATGAGGAAGGTTCCTGGATGCAGTTGGACACACACTTATATGGAGGAGTTCATATCTTTCTGTTTTCTGCCTGGAGATAACTTAAACCCACAAGCAGCTCGATGATATATAGTCGTGCTGTTTGGGTGATTATTGGCATGGCTGCCCTCTGCTCCCTGCGGCTGGAAAAAAATTCCGCTACTTCTTGGTTAAGGCACTTCAGCAAGATCGAATTCCCCTTATAGTGCTTCCTCTGTCACATTCAATGCAGAAGAGCTCAATATAACTGGAAAAGTCCTACGCGCAGAATTTGCCTACTTGAAAACATACGCTGATTTTTTTTTTTTTTGATGCTAATCGATTTTATTGAATAATACTATAGTACACCCGCCCAGTTTCATCAAGAGAGTGAATACTGGGCGTTAAGTACATATTACATAAACTGAGACAAAGAATTCAACGAAGGAGCATACAAGCACTAGACATGGAACAAACAGGTCAAACTATTGGAGCTACAATGAAATTTTCCTATGCACACCTGTCCACGTTTTGATTGAATCTGCAGAAACATACGCTGATTATTGTAACCAGTGAAAAATAGTGACTGTTGTTTTGTTTTTGCTTTAGCGCTTTAGAGCGCTTTTCCTTGTATATGTGTTAAAGCACTGTAAATATGAGTATCAATAAAGCTTGTCGTTACAAGCAGCTGAAATGTTGTCATTCTTGTCAAGTATGTTGATGGATCAAAATGAGGCATCAGATTTTTAGAGTTTGTACTGCATGAAAACGCTCAAAAGACTGCTTCTTGCATTGATTTTTGTTATCAGGGAAAGCTTCAAAGAAGGGAAAAACCAACCAAATTGACAGTAACTCCTTATGAGGCAGCATGTAAGATAAACCTCCCCGTAGTCAAACCGGTTTGGGCCGCGGCTTATAATTTTTCAGGTTTGATTGCGGTTAAACCCGGGTCAATTGTTAATGGCACAAAGAAAGTCTACTCTTGACCTAAAAGAAGGTCCTGGATTCCGATTAATAAATTACAAAGCTGAGATTTAATAGCAAATGAACCGTGTTTGATTAATTTTGGAATCGACGACCAAATAATATGTAGTTAAAACTGAAACATAATGAATAAGATAAACGTGGCCAATAAACCTCCAATATTTTTGGAACAACTTCACTTGCACACAAAGACATATCAACCAAAAAAAAAAACTTCACTTGCACACAAAGACATCATTGTCTCATTTTTTTCCGCGTCAACAACTATAAAAGGGGTTAAACCGACGTTGGATTCTTGGAAGTAATCACTTGGTTTATTAAGTAAGAGTAACATATCTCCCATTGATTGTCATATCCTTTTTGGGGGAAAAAAAAAACTAGCTAACCCTAGCCATATGGAAGGAGGAGGAGGAGGAGGAGGAGTGGACAGGTTAAGCGAGTTACCGGAAGAAATTTTCCTCCACATCCTCTCCAAGCTAAAGAACGACAGTGAATCAGTCTATAGGGTTTGCTCCCTCTCCAAACAGTGGCTAAAACTCCCTGATTTGTTCTCTCGAGATTTCACTTTCGGCAACTTTTGGGACAGGAGAAGGGACAGTCGCTTACTAGACGATATGAGGAATGTGGCCAAGGTTGGCAAGTTGCAATTCACCCATTCTCCTGATGAGTCATATTTTCAAGAAACATTCTTCGAATTGGCAAGGGATCGACATGTACATTCCCTTATCATTAATTCCTATTACGGAAGAAGCTACCTGAGACCTGATGGCCGGGGCAGCTTGAGAGAATTGCCTTCCTTAAAAACCTTACACCTCTCAAGGTATTACCTGAACTTATACTGTGGCCCTTCATCCTCCTACCGCTACACAAGATTCTTGCTCTACAGAAGGTATAGTCCTTTCCCTTTAAAGGCGATCAGGACTTTGGTCCTCGTGGACTGCGTCATCTTCCTCGATGCTTGTGATTTTTCTACTTGTTGGCCTAACTTGAACGAGTTGCGCTTGGTGGGTTGTCAGTTCTTGCCCAAACAGGAGCCGGCCAATATTGTATTGGGTTCGCAGCTTGCGAAGCTAACTATGGAATCCAACAAGTTCCCTCAAAAAATCTCCAGGAGGACTCAGGTTTCAGGACCAGGGGTTAAGTTTTTTAGGCTTGTGCAAGAATGTCGGTTGTTCCAGCATTTGAGTTTACCTGAGGTTCACTTCCCGTCTTTGGAAGAGGCGGAAGTTGATGTTTCTTACTATATTACCGATTATCCAAAGGTAGAAGTTACTCTTAACGAGATTAGTGTAAGAGGGACTGTACGGTATCAGGAATCTTGCAGGAACAAGGTGTGTCTGAGTTTATTCCATTTGTTACGATGTCTTGGGAATGCTGAATTTGTTTCATTGTCCTCTGCCACAACTCAGGTATGTCCATTGATTTTGGTCTTATAATTTTTGCTTGTCCTAATTGTTATATATTGAATTCATATATGTTTTCAGCCCTTATAGAATTGCAGAAACTAACCTAGCTAGCTACTGTGTTAATTTCTCCCTATAATCAACATGACACATTGACATATATTCTTAATTTGATGATGTGTGTGATGATGGTTTGGTGGTAGGTTTTATCCTTGGTTCCGGCGGGAATGGTGGAGCATCAACCTCCTCTTTTCAATAGGTTGAAATCTTTGAAGCTTGAGGAAAACTTGATGGGCACCTCCCAGCCGGAAATTCCTGCAGAAGTGATGAAATACTTGCTCCATGGCTTGCTTGCTCAGTGGCTCCCCTGGAACTTTAATTATTGTTAAGGTATAATTAACATATGATTCAACACATGGATTCTTCGTGGCTTGTTTTTTTGATTTCGGTTTTGAGATATATCAGGGGGCTAGTTTGGAGGTTTCTGAGCTTTCTCATTTCTTGCTCTCTGAGCCAAGAATATTACTTAAAAAGCTGAAGATTTCATCCTGGGGATCACTTCCCAAACGAAATCAAGCCAATTGGGGTGCATTACATGTTATCTTTGAAATTGCCAAAACCTGTTGCCTGATGACCTTTTAGCTCGACCCATCTAGTCCTCTGCAAGACATGTCCTTCCCATGGTGAGCAAATTGAGGAGCAGAAGTAAGAAGGTCCTCGAATGCAGTTCGATACAGTTAGATGGAGGAGTTGGTGCACATCCCTGATGAACTTATTTTTGTTATCCAGAAAGTTTCTGGAAGAGAGAAGCCAACCAAATTGATCTCTTGATGGCTGAAATAATTGCTTTTCAAGCATTACTTCAATTTTAGCTGTCTGTAGTATAAATTATTTATCTATCTTTCAATAAAATGCATTTTGATGCTGAATGAAAATTTTAAAATTATTATTGATAGACACAAACACTTACATAATTGATTAAAGTATCGGAAAAATATAATTAATGAGTAAAATTTATACGTAAAAATTAAACTAAAAAGATAAACAATATATAAATAATATGAATTGTAAATAAAACAATTTTCTATATAAAAAGGTAGTAAAAAATATATTGGTATAAAATATTTATGGAGGTAGGTGAAGGAAACAAATTTGCAAGTAAATAACCAGAAAATAATTATTTTATATAAATAATAGAAATATAAAAACATAATAGAATATTAATAACTATATACAAAAAAATGAAGGCATAAATGGTGCACAAACTAAAAAATAAAACTATAAAAGATCAATATGTGTAGAGAAGAGGAGGAAGAGAGAATAAAGGGAAAAAAATATTAATTTCAAAAATAAAAAATAACTCATAAAAAATAATTTTTTATTTTTATTAAAAAACTAATTTAAATCATAAGCTAAATCATAAAAATTTCAATGACTTTGTAAAAATAATAATATTATGGAAATTTTATGTAAAATTAATGAATGAGTTAGAAATTGAAAAAAAATCATTATTACTCCTTTTTAATCAATTTATTCATAATTTAAATTTATTTAATATTTTTTAAATATTAATTACTATTAAAGAATATTATCCTCCTCTGTGCATCCCACCCCAGAGAAACTAGTTGCTAAAAAAATAATAAAGAACTTCACTTGCACACAAAGACATCGTTTCCTCATTTTTTTTCCGCGTCAACAACTATAAAAGGGGTTACACAACACAACCATCCTCGCATCTCATCTCTTCTATTCTCTCTCTCACAATCGCACAAAGCCAGAAAAGAAAACCCTAACCCCAATCAATCACCCTCAAAATTCCCTGCTTCTCCCTCTCATTCCCCTCCTCACCGTAGCCTTTCCTTCCCCGTTCCTCTCGGTATCTCTCTTCTCTCTCTTTCTCTAAATATTCTTTGCTTTGGATCATTATGAAGGAAGATTTTGTTGGAATAGTGTTGATATTCCCATCCCACATCGTGGAAATCATCTAAGGGGAGGGGTATGTTTTGCTATAAATAAGGCTTTCCCTCACCTTAGTAATGCATCCCAAAAATTAGAGTACATTGTATCCTAGCAATTGTACTAAATACTCTTCCTCTCCTATTAAAAGAGCAGTGCTTCGGAGACGTAGGCATAATTGGCCGAACTCCGTTAACAATTTTTGAGTGTGTTCTTTCTTTATTTTTCCGACTTTATATTTTCCGCATTTGTTTATTTGTTTAGTATTCAACATTGGTCGGCTAAGCCGCCTTATCTCTTTGTTGGCCGGCAAAGCCGCCTTATTTCATTTGTTGGCTGGCAAAGCCGCCTTGTTTCATTTGTTGGCCGGCTAAGCCGCCTTTGTTGGGTATAAGTTGTGAATTATATTCACTAGTTGTTTGTTGTAGTGGGATAATTACCCGAGTTTCCCCAACAAGTGGTAGCGGAGCCGAAGGTTCATCCTTTGGGTTATTTGTAATTGTTGAATACTATCTTTTCAAGTATACAATCAGGAGAGATGGTTTCCACATCTAGATGGTCGAGGATCCCAGTATCTAGTTCGAAGCTTGCTGTGGAAATATTTGACGGTACCGGTCATTTTGGCATATGGCAGTGTGAGGTCCTTGACTCGCTGTTCCAGCAGGGACTTGATGTTGCTATTGAAGAAGAGAAACCTGACGATATCAGTAACAAGGAGTGGGCCGATGTAAACAAGTTGGCTTGCGGAACAATTCGATCGTGCTTATCCAGGGAGCAGAAATATGCTTTTAAGAATGAAGTTTCTGCACACAAACTGTGGAAGGCATTGGAAGACACTTTCTTGAAGAAAAGTGGTCAAAACAAGCTTCTGATGAAGAAGAGATTGTTCCGGTTCGAGTATCGACCAGGTTCTACGATGAATGAACACATTACTCTGTTTAAAAAATTAGTAGCAGACCTGTTTAATTTAGATGTTATATTTGAAGATG